>OY829520.1:8372272-8660124 GCA_963691665.1 Clepsis dumicolana | reverse complement strand
TCTCTGATTAAACCAAACAAGGAATGGTTGTTTTATTATATTAATACAAATACTACAGGCGCCATACCTTAAGTGGTTGCAGTAATACTAATGGTAAGTAAGCAAGTAAAATGGCGTAATGGGCTTAAAATATGTAATATTTCTTTGCGCTATAACTATAAGCTTTATCCCATCCCGGTCTTTTCTGCACTTCTCTCTCTAGGGCTTTGGGCCCTGTGTCTCGACACTACTCTGACATACATTTAGATACCTACGGCACTGCTATTTCCACATCTACTTATACACGCATGATGTGTACATACCTATGTCGTGTCTGTTTTTCAATAACAGGTCTTACAAATGTATTACAAAGTTAGTAAAATACACTCCTGTTGTACCTAAGAAAAGTTATGTTTTACCGTCTTTGAGATTATGTTATGTAGCTCATATAGGTGAACTGAAAATTTCAATTCAGGTACATTTTCCGTTAACTATATACACTTACCAGCAGACGCTCAACTCAAGCATGTGGGTAATAAAATTTAATTCAACTTGCAAACTCATATAAAAATCATTAAACGGAACTTTATTGTAAACAACTGCAGTTTGTTTAAAGCATCACTCAAAGCTCACTCGATAACATTACTGCTGCGCAACGCCCAGTATTCACTGGCCAATGAGAGCGCGTTTCAAGTCAAGCCACGCCCACTGAGTGCGTTTGCGTCGATTAGCGGTCGACTCGTCAGTTTTTCAGACGCCTTGGTGGCGGTTGTTCGTGTGTGGGATTGAGATGACGTCGCTTAGTGATGTTCCGAATAAGTTGAAGTTCAGTGTGGAGAGTATTTTGAGAAAGGATAAGGATTATAAAGAGAGTTTGAAGCCAGAGGCGCGCGCGCAGGAGCCGCCGTGCGCGGGATGTGTGGCTGCGTTGTACAGGTGCTGCCGAGATGAGCCTCCGGTGCTGCAACTGCCTCTATCCCTGGCTTACACGCATCTGCACCCTGCTTTAAGACCTACTACTGGTATGTAAATATGTGGTATGTTCAAGCTACTTAGGTGTTCATTTATTCACAAAAGTAAAACCGCTTTTAAAAAATATGTAAAATATAATCTTCTAAAAGAAGGCGGTTCTAAAAGATTTTTCATTTCTCAATTTCACGTTTATTTCATATTTAAAGAATTATTCTCCAACTCTTAACCGTTATGGAGTTGTAGGTATACCTATACCTTCCATTATCACGTCATCTGAGGCGATGACTACCAGACGCAAATACTTGAATAGCTTTAGAAATAAATGAAACACAATGATTAGTGCTTATAAAATTTGAGGGTTGCCCTCGATTTCCCCTGGGATCCCATCATCAGATCCTGGCTTGGTGACAATGGGACCAACTAGAAAGTACTTATACCCTTTTAAATAAAACTTATACCCTTTGTATTGTATTGTGATTCCTTTTCTCTTCACTTATACCTTTGTTTACTTAAAATTGTGTTGTGTTGTTAGTCCAGCTAACACCTAAATTAATATGTATGTGGCTGTTTTCAATTTTAGTTTAGTTTAAGATATCTTATCGGACGATTTGGTGTATTCTGTAAGTCCATGAGAAATTTATTTATAATAAAGAATAAAGAATAAAGAATAAACAAAAATTGTAAATTGTTCAACGAGGGAGGAAATAAGGACCAATTTCTGACGAGATTTTTCGGTAATAATTATAGAGTTTGAAATTGTCGTTTTACCAGAGTTAAATACCCTACTTTTCATCTCGATTTTAAGGAAAGAAAAAAAAATGTTTTAGAAAAAATATTTATAAATTTTCAGTTATTTGTGCAAGTGCTGATTTTGAATCCCGATTAAGCGAAGGATTCTAGGTTAGAATCTTGAGTGACGCGAGGGATTCAAAGACAATGGGTACATGCTTAGTCGCGAGTAAGTGCTGGTCTTAACGTAAATCGAATTTTGCTCACTGTCTTTAAATAGCAAAACCTGCCTGTTTGAGGTGCTGAGGTGAAAAAAATATTGATACTTATTTAATATCTTTATTTAATATATTTTATTAACTACCTACTTTACTTTATAAATTCAAACAAGCAGTTCTTTAGATAATATTAATTTAAAACAGTAGGTATTTTAGTATATGTTTTTTGTAAAACAGGTAAGTTACAATGTAAAAATTTAACCAAAGAGTTTGGCTCTATAGGCTAGATTATACTTAGGTACCATTGCCATTAGGTATAACGAGTGTTTTTTTTATAATTAATGTAATTTACTTGTTTCTTTTTTTTTTTCATTTAAGTAAGTACGCAGAAAAAAACTACGTTAAAATATTGTATTAATAACTATTGGTATATACCTAAGTATGTTTCAACAATAATGAATAATAATAATAATAATAACATAATAATTGTTCCATAGGCTGTATAATTATGATGAATAGGAGGCATAGTGAATGTGATCCCTTGCCTTCCATTCAAGGTTTTTTTTTTAATTTTTTTACTCCCTGGGGGAGCTAACTAATTCATATCTAGGTACCTCAATTTACTCCCTTATGTTAGATAAGATATGCCTCACTTTCCAAAACATGAAAAAGAACTGAAACCAATGAAACCATAATTAATAACATCGATCACAATATGCCAAATTTCAATTTAATTTCAATGGAATTGATTGAGGAATTATTAGGAGTTATTGAGTTGACCCCCACGATAACCGTATTCGAGGCAATGCCCGCTTATATCTACACCGAGGATGAGAGAAAACGCGTCAGTTTCTATCTGTGCTTGCTTCAGGCCACAAGTTTGAAGAAATGGAAGCATAAAGTCACAATGCTATCTAACAAAACCCGTGACGATGAACACTTGGTTGTGTATATTCCAGAAAGTGAATATTTGTTGCCGATAGCTGATACATCCCAAGAAAACAAAGCGATGGAAAACACCGAAGATGACGAAATCAATGAAATACTTAATTAAGAAAGAAGAGAATGATTGCGACAAACAATCGCAAATGTATACTGCAGAGTCGCACCAGCCCAGACCAAAACCAAAAACAACAGAGCGATGTGTCCGTGACAGCCCCCCGACTACGAAGTGAAAAATTAGAACTTCGTATCGTGCCGTCCCTCTCAAGCTAATATTATTTAACACGAGAGTGAGCAGGACGATACGATACGAACTTCGATTTTCGAATTTCGTATTATGGGGCCTGTTCGAAAAAGAAGAAGACCTAAAGAAACAGAACACTGTCGAGAAGACCTGGAGACGTTTAACAACAGCTCTCAATCAAGAACAGTTATCTATTGAGCTGGTTATCTGTTTTTGTAGAATACCATTTTTGATTTCACCACTGTAGCATTAACTTTTCTTATCAAGATGAAAATGCCTGAACATAATCACACTTTAAGTAAGATAAGAATAATGATGAATTTCGTAGAACGTGCGTGATAATTCAACGCTTACGTTACGCGCGTTGTCTTTGCATCTCTTTAAATTAGTTTGTATATCTTAAAGAGGTATAAATAGTAAATAACAGCAGCTATATAAGTAGGAACATATTGCATTAAGCATGTCAGTAAAAATTTGGTATTTGTCCGTTTCATACTTTTTGAGAAAGAAAATAAAAACGTTTTAGGGTTAAATGGATGCTGTGAGGTTCCAGGGGGCAGTAGAGGGTCAAAAATTGATATGAATTCGTTTTTAGTTGATCATATGATCGTCTCCTACACATATAGGGCCTTATTCATAAACGTCATTCAAGAATTCGTTAGGTAAAATAGGTTTTGTCTTCTTCTTACTAACGGAAATGTCAATGTGACAAAAAAGGACAAACGAACTTAAACGGCACTTTAGTTAAAATAGGTTTATGAATAACAGGGATAGACTATAAGTCCACAGAGCACCGCTACGGTTATTTTTTTAACTAAGGATTTGGACAAAATATTAGTATTTTTAAGTGAGTCTGTGAGACTTTTTTTGTTGTCAATTTTGACATTTCTGACGATGCGTTTTGAAATTGCATCGACTCAACTTGTGCGTTCAGAATTATATTCAACATCATTATAAACAAACAAATGTTTCTTATAGGATTTTAAGGACCATTAAATAAAGCTAAATTTGGTATTTTTTATTAAATTCTCAAACCATTTATTTATTTAATGATAATTAATATCCAACGAACCATTATTGTGAGCGTTTTACGTTTTGTTATCTGTCAAAAGCTACTTAAACACGCTCCACTCCAAGGTCAAATTGCTTTCCCCACTAGTGGATAAAATGCGATTTTACCCGCTTGTATTAAAGGATAAAAGACGGCTTTCCGAGGTAGTGAGGGGAAAAATAATAAAATGGGGAAAGATGTCAATAGAACAAAAAATATCGAGGAACAAAAATTTTGGGTAAGTATGTAATCTAAACACTCCTATAGTTACAGTTTGCTAAAATTACATCATTGTTATCAATGGCCTCGATATCGATTTACCTACTCTATCCACAACATTAGCAAAAGTATATTTTTGACGCTAACAATATCTAGCTACATCCATTTTGCAAAATACGTTAGGTACACACTCACAGTTACAGCATTTTTTAAACGATCCTCGATCTAACAAACCCGCGACTACTGCATTTGCCTTTCATCATCATCATATCAGCGCAGCCGGAAGTGGTCCACTGCTAGGCATGTACTTAGGCCTTCCCCAAGAAAGGACAGAAGAGTTAACTATACCTAGTTTGCGTGTGTGTATTATTTTAATCCCGAACGAATCAGCTAGTCGTATCACTGGGATAGGGCTTCATATTTGCCACTTTTCCACTAACGATTTTATTAGGTAGCTCTACGTTACTATTTTAACTGTCTAATAAATAAGTATAAATTACATTACATAATGTAGACAGGTATAGGTATGAAGTAAATAGCGTAGGTGAAACTACAGTGATAGACATTATAAGTAGAGACGATAGTTACTTATTTTATTTATTAGTTAGTTAAAATAGTTACGTAAAGCTACCTAATAAAATCGTTGCTGAAAAGTGGTAAAAACTCAGAAAACGGAATTCATCCTTTGAGGTGCAATGTTTAAAATATGAATTGCAAAGCGAAATAGTTTTTCCGATACCCTTGCCAGGATTTGAAGAACCTACACCAAAATGCACCCCCTGCCTATAGTCGTCCCACGATAACTCCGCAACGAACTGACAACAGTAGAAATTTAAAGTTTGTTTATGGCAACACTGATTTATAGTCAAACAACACGTTTTGAACTCTTGATTAATAAAACTTATTTACATAAATTAAAATGACATTACATCTAAAGCTAAAACTAAATAAACTAAAACTAAATTAAATCTTAATAAGGCCCCCGTGGTATGGTGCCCAAAAGGCTGGCAGCATTGCGTCGCTGAATAACGATGCTGGCCCTAAACTATGAAGTGCAAAATTCGAACTTCGTGTCGTGCCGTCCCGCTCACGCTAATATGATTTAATGCGAGAGCGAGCAGGACGATACGATACGAACTTCGATTTTCGAATTTCGTAGTCGTCCCCCTGATTCTTTGAGAGAGAAAACTGCCAGCCCTTTGGTCACAAAGTTTTGCATCGACTAAGCGCTTTTGCAACTCTGAAATAACTAAACTTCTGATTAGGTAGATTAAAAATTAAACAGGTCATCGGTCATTCACCATCCACCATTAAAATACCTCTCATAATTCGTTTTCTAGATTTTTTTCACCGTCCAACGGCAAAACCTACTAAACACTGGCAAAATTGTCCTCCAATGGACTGAGCCATATTAAGAAAAAAAACAGCAACTTTTGATTGCTACTGTCATTATTATTTTTAATTAGAGAAATGTCTGAGTCACATGAAAAAAGTATTACCACAGCGTGATTTTTCTGGGTTGCCAATTAATATCTTATGCAGAGTTATTGTGGGACGATTATAGGCTGCTAATAAATCCCTCTGAATGGTTGATCCGATAATCTGCGAATAATATTTTCTTCTACAATTTAAATATAACCGTGGACATTGCACTACGAGGTACCTTGGTAACAGAAAAAGAATTCTCGAAATTCAGAAATGTCGCTGAGTAGGTAATCGAGCACAATTATACACACAAAAATAATTATGGCGAAATGTGAACCTATAACTTATCTAACCTTAGAAAGTAGAAAAAAGTTTTTACCGGGAAACTACCGTGAGACTCGCTCTAAGTGAAATAAACGGATCACTCACTCAAGTATAGGTAGAGTTTACCCCGACCCGTTTCGGACTAATTCGTCGTCTTTCCTCTGCGAGCGAGCGCCGACTCGGCGCGGCGGCAGAGAAACGTCAACGCTTTGCTGCAACGCCAAGGCTCTGCTCGCGCGACTACCAAACAAGAAACAAGTTATGAACTAAAAACTATTAAATATTAAATAAAATATTAGTGGGTACTTTGGTTTTGTCATTAACTAAATTGAGTACATGGTATACATAATGTCAGTAGTGGAAATGGTGGCATGTTGAACGGTTGTTGTGCTTCGTCAATGGCCTCGTGGAGAGTGCCGAAACGTGTCAGCGTTTAGTTTAGTGGCGTGGTTTGTGTGGCATGTGTTGATTCGTGTAGCAGTGGAGGCGGAGGTGTTGCATGGAAACATACATTTGCCGCACAGATATAACTATTTTTCACTTGTGGTCACGGGTGAGCAAAGTAATTGTTTTCAGTTCACGAATATGGACCTCCGTTTAGTTCCTAAATATGGACCTCCGCAAAGTAACGCCTGATTCAATAAATTAAGTAACAAGTTATTCGGTTCGACAAAATCCGAAGGCCTTTTCAGATATCACGTTCTTAAGTGCCTATTCTACAAGCAATAATAATTAAGTCATGCAAGTTGCTTTCCTTGCAGTATATCGTCTTCCCCTGACGTCATCGCCGCCGCAGCCGCCGACGCCGCGCTGCGACGTCACATCCACCGGCAAGCGGAAACGGTCGTGGTCGCGAGCGGTGTTCAGCAACCTTCAGCGGAAAGGGCTGGAGCGAAGGTTCCAGATACAGAAGTATATTACCAAGCCCGACCGGAGGCAGCTGGCTGCTACGTTAGGACTTACCGACGCTCAGGTAGGTAATAGATATCTAAGCTATTAAAGATTGTCCGTATATCGTACCATTAGGATGAAAACGGCACATCTCAAAAAAAATCTGAAATTGAGTTACAGTGAAATAAACGGATCACTCATGTATGTCAGTCGAGTATAGCTCGACATGTTGTTTATTTCACTATGATCGAGTCCCACGGTAGTTTTATGTTAAAAGTAAAATTGAGTTACCTATCATCTATGATAATATTTTTTTTATAATTTTTAAATATTTATTTAAAACACAAAATAATCCCCTAATAATAGTTTTACGGCCTACCACAAATATGAAGTTGATAGTGCAGTGCGAGCGGAATATTCTTCGAATGAAGCACATAATTTACTTTTTGTTATTTATTTTATCACAATTTCAACCTTTCCAACAAAAAAAAATTGCTCTCAAAATCAATTCATAATTAGCGGAGTAATCGCGTGAGTAATCTATATTATTCTCCAACTCCAAACCGTTAAGGAATTATTGTATGTTCTCCGTTTTTGTTGCCAACTTTGAGGCACAACATTAGTGCGAGGTGGTGCGAGCGATATCAGCCGCTGGCAGGCTCATTGCACCTTTCCTGTTTCAAAATGTTCCAAAAGGCATATCCTCTGCCCCGCTAACATAAAAAGACGTAACTGCCTTGAGTTTCCTTCGGCGATACGCTCTTCTAAGTTGCAGGGCAGTCCTAATGGTCAAGCACGAGTTTTCGAATCCTGCGTAACGTAATCGAGTAGTAACGTTATCGAGAAATTTGTATTTGACGTTTGGAACAGCGCCTGCCCGTGAGCGTATTTGGAACTAAAATTTAGTATGAGGTTTCTCGATTTCGATACGATAACGGTAACGTTACGCAGGATTCGAAAACTCGTGCTCGGTCTACTGATGTTCATAGTAATTCTAATGAATCCCATCGGTTTCCAGGTGAAAGTGTGGTTCCAGAACCGGCGCATGAAGTGGCGGCACACGAAGGAGGGCCGCGCAGGCACGCCGCGGGAGCACGACTGCACGCCCGAGGATAACGAGGATATCGACGTGGATACGCTCAGCGATTAGACTCTTTTGTCAAAGATTCTATACTTAATAATATCTTATTTTGATCTGATGAATTTAATAAATATACAAATCAACAATTTGCTATTCTGTAGATAGCTCACCATCCTGTCGACGGATAGGTAGCATACAATTACGGGCACAAGAGGCATTTTATCTTAGCTCTCTAGGTTGCCAACGCATCTGCGAACCCTCAGGAGTTTCGGGTGTCTATGGGCAGTGGTGATCACTTACCATCAGGTGACCCACTTGCTTGATTGCCTTCCTCGTCGTATAAAAAAAAAGGCGGTGATTGTATAAAGTTAAGTTTATTGAGACGGCCAAATCAAAGATAGATAAATGTTTTTAGCTTCAGTAGATAATAAAACCGGCCAAGTGCGAGTCGGCCTCGCGCACGAGGGTTCCGTAGAAAGATTTTAACGCTTTTCCCTAGTGTTTTAAGAAGTCCAGTGTTAGCAGAGCCCTGCTCCTAAGCGAAATGTACGCAGTGTGGAGTCAACTTATATTGGTCTGCGAAATCTACAGACACATAAAAATTTAAGGTCTTGAGACTTTTTTGAGTGGTTGTGCTATAAGAGCTACCTGCATACCAAATTTCAAGTTTCTAGGACAACTGGAAGTACCCTTTAGGTTTTTGGATTTCGGCAATTTGTATGGAAATAGCCTTTTTAATGACTATCTTTAGATTGCATTGACTTAGAAGGTTGATTTTTTCACAGCTTCAAGGGACCGCAGGCGCATTTGATATTAATTTCAGCATGCTACCTCCACGCGTTCCAGAGAAAAAGGGTCTTGACAGACAGACGGATAACAAAGTGATCCTATAAGGGTTCCGTTTTTTCCTTTTGAGGTACGGAACCCAAAAAAGATAGATTGAATATTGGGATCAAATCGTAGCCGGACGGTTGGGTACCTTTCCTTGGAGGGTTATGTTTTAAGAGTCTATGTATTGTATGTCTTATGTGCCGCTGTGCATCCTAAACGGCTTGATGGATTTTAACGCGTGAGGTGTCATTAGAGTCGACTTGATTGGAGGAGAGCTTTAGTCAAAGTATAAGAAGGGGCGCCCTGAAAACGACTTTCACAGGGGAATTTATCATAGCAAATTTCATTTATCTCAGAAAAAACTTGATTATTATAGTAAGCAATTTTTTTTTTCTATTTTTAATTTGTACATAAATAGAATTCCAAATTTAGCGTAAAACGTAGGGATTATAATATTCTCTTTGGTTTAGCGTATTTACTAACATACAATGTCTCAAAAACAAAATACCTTTTTTTAATTAATATTGTTTATTTAAGACTGACAGTAGATAATAATGTAAACAAAAGCTGCTGAAGATGACATTTAACAAAACGAAAATCTAAGTTTACAAAGTATTTACATAATAAATCTAGTTAGTTACACATAACATAATATATTTTAAACAACGGTAAGTATAAATCTACTATATAGAATTTATTAAATATATTCAATATCTACATGGGAGTAATTTCAGATTTATTCCACTTATGTATAATAATATAAGAATCTGAGTACAGATTACAAAATGTTGAGTGCGAAATTTTGAAGTGACATGTATGAAATTTAACAAACGAAAATGTAAAAATAAATACAATACTATAAAATACCTAGTGATATGATTTTAGCGAAAGTTTCCACAACACCCATTTTGGCATCGAAATCTACAATCTCAAATAAGCCTAATAATCTACTAGCTTCACTTTGTTCTTATTGTAACTTGTACTCTCTCTATCATAGTCTTGTGGCTCTTGTCTCGTGTGCCAGCTGTCCGGAGGGCCCTCGTAATTTTGCTCGGGCCCTGGCCTGTACCCATGCCCTCTGTAACCCCCTCTATACCCGTAAGGGCGTCGCCTAGAGGACGAATAATTATTATCGTGATCCCAACGACTATCATGGTTCTGGCTGTATTCCTTTCGATTATCGTGACTCCGATTCTGATATTCTCTGTTGGGATACTTGTCGTACCTGTACGGGGGATACACGCCGGGAGGTCTCTCGTCGTCGCGACTTCTCTCGTCTTTATAATAATTGTCATTGTCAAATCTTCTCCTGGGAGGTTCGGGAGGGTAGTATGAACCCTCGCCCGGGTCATAATTGTGTCTGTAGGAATCTGGTGGGGGTTCTCTGGGAGTTTCCCGGTTGGTTTCCCAGACTGGTATTCTTTTCGGCTCTGGCGATGGACTTTTTGAACGGCTGTCCTCATCTTTTTTATCTGGCGCGGGAGAACCTCTGTAAAAAAAAAGAAACTAATTGCATACTGTGTGGAAACCAACATTTGAACTTGAATGGTTATAAAAGTAATAATGGCAAAGTTAGCTAACCACTTTGATACATGGATTTTTAATTTTAAACTTCAAGAAAACAAACAAATGCGAGCCAAAGTTACAGAAAAAGAGTTATTTTGATTTTGTGGGTTGTCACTCAACATTGCAAGGTAAGTCATAACATAACAATGCACTCACCTGGAGGATCCACTGCGGCTCCTGTCGGAGTCGTCTTCACTCGACCTCCTGTTCTGCTGGTGTCGCATTTCTCGTTGCCTGTTGGAAAAAATAATAATATCAATCCTTGTTTTTTTTTAAATGCATTATGGCGTTATTTCGAGCCCAAAACTGAGCAGCTGTTTTGTACCCTGCATCCGATACCAATTCATACAAGGTATCAGATAATAAACATTTAATTTGGGTGATCCAGAGAAGTGTTTGCGACACAATCAGGACACGCAGAATGGAGGGTTATCGCGAGTCAAATATCCTTTAGGATCACTTACTAGTACTTAGGATCGATACTTCGAGTGAGGTCTATCTATCATTCTCCACCAATGAAAGACACGGTAGCTTGTCTATGATGGCTGAAATAATATTAATTTTCACTAACACTTAATCAAGCTTTCGAAAATACTCGTAAAAATCCAAGGCCTCACTGTGTTGCAATAAATGATTTTCAATTTAACAAAAACTAATTAATCCTTCGTACGTCGTATAAGTAAAAAAGGCTCAAGGCTCGTTGATTTTCTAAAATACAAGTTTTACTGATTAAAATAAAAATAGAAAAAGACAACTTCAAATTTGGCACTGATCGCAGTTTGATCACTCAACATTATGACGTCAGAGTTGAGTAATTCAATACAAACTTCATACTGAGCGATCGTTGACATTTCAAAAGAAGTTGCTGGTTTGACCAATCTCATCGTTCAAGGACAAGCGCTCTATGCTCATTTTGTGAAAACAAGAACGCTGTGAGACACAGCCCGTAACGCTGGAAATAGTCCAAACAATCAACAGACTTGCGGCGCAGCTTGATGGCGAGCTCTCGCATCTCCTCGTCGCGGCGCGCCTGGCGGCGGCTCTCGCGCTCCAGCCGCTCAGCCTCGGCCCGCTTGTCTGCGCGCACTGTCAACGACAAATGAACATGTTGCTACTTGACGACTTTCTTGTATCTCTTGCACAGAACTAGGGTCAATTGCCACTGACTGGCCACTTTAGAAAATGTCATCCACTTACTGCTCAAATTTTTTTATAGAGATACTGAGTATGAATATTTGAAAGCTCTTGACGCATTTTAGTTTAATTATATGTTATTAGTATTTTATTCTCTTACAGATTATATTAGCTAAGTGACGAGCTGCAGGTGGGCGGCCCGTAATAAGCCATTTACCCTATATAGGGATAGAAGTAGAGTTCCTCGATTTGTATAGGACCAGAGCGTGTAACATTTTGCGTTATTTTGACGTCGAGTTTAATTTAGTGAGGAAATACCTAGATCAACAGCTTCAGCTTTTTTGGCGGTGTTTGAACAGTTAATTGTTAAAGAATATCGGTAAAGATATAGGTAAGTTAGAGGTGTAAAAGAAAAAGATAAAAAACTCACGTTGCCTTGATAATTGAGCCTGCATTTTCTTTTTCAGCTTCTCCTTTAGGGATTTCGTTTCCCGCGCTGATCCCTGTAACATAAATACATTTTAATTTGTCATATTGTACAAAGAGCAAGTCTCTTTGTTGAGCTCATCTCTGTTCATAGTCACACCATTGAAAATTTGGACCTTGTCCATAAGCGAGTAGTTAAATGTTTGTTTACTCCTTTATTTTACCAATTCATTGCATGCCAGAAAAGGACAAAGTACTTTTGACTCCACAATCTAGTTGACATTTGATATAGTCTGCATATCAGGAGATGAGTACTCAAGTCTTGCATGGAATTAAAAAACATTAGATTTCTTTTTCAGACATCCCTAAAATATATTCTAAGAGGTAAACACACATAAAGGGTTATACTACAGTATTTTTAGTTATTTGTACATGTTACATTTTCGCATTAACATCATCTGCGAAAAGGCACATTTAGTCTAAAGTGACTTTGTTGTGTGCCAACAAAATGGACCACAGTTGAGTTGACGTTGACACTGTCCAGGGTTATATGTCAAGTAAATCGGAGAAGATGAATTTATTCAAGTGCTGTAAGTAAATGTTGCAACATACAGAAAATTAGTGAAAAAATAAGAGAAATCCGTTAACTTCTGATAAAGAGTACACAGCCAGACAGAAAATAGACATTATTTTCCAGAAAGAACAAGTCTCAAGGCGGTAAAAATATTAGCATAATCTACTTTCTTGCTGGCCGTTACACGTGGCCTACTAACAGAAGTTGACGGCTATCTATTTTAATTATCTAACATCTGTATGGCTTCCAATGTAGCTTTCACAGTTCTGTCAATATTGAGCTCGACTAGTAATCTTGTATTAAAAAGGTTACAGTCATACAGTGGTTTAATGAGAGGTTTGTATTCAGTTGGTCGTTTTAGTGCAGTATTTATCTTTGTCAAAAAATGTAAACTAAGCAACAAAAGATTTTCGGGTAACTACTGGTCTGTAAGTCAACTGCTCTAATGTGAAAGCGTACAAATTCAAAAGCAAAATGATTCTTACTGACTTTGGAGCTGGATCCAGATAATCGTAACTGATTCTGGTTTGAGTTGGGTTTAACCGCCAATCTGTAATGAAAACGATGTTCAAGTTAAAATAAGCACAATATCATTCAAAATTAATTAATAACAGGATAACCTAACCAACTCAGAAAAGTTCAAAAAAGCCTCAACATCTTAATTTCAAAGTTCAATATCTCGAAACCGGCTTAACCGATTTTAATGAAACTTAGCCAACAACCATTTCGATTTCAAAGTTTTCATCGGTCATCAGCTCATCAGTTGTCAGCTTTAACCAATCACAGTCGAAATCTAAACTCCGCGTCAATGGAAACTGTGATTGGTCAACGCCCCTTTATTCCTATTTTTCCAGTATTACAAATGTAACTCACGAGCGTTGTGTGTCATCGGGGGTGTCGCTGGAGTCGGAATCTACTGACAGTTCGCTGGACGACTTGTCCTCCTTGCGCCGCCCGTAGTACCGCGGCACCGGCTTACTCTGCCCCTGCCCTCGATCGTTGCTAAAATGTATAACAATACAAAGTTGTAATAGGCGTGTCAAAGCTATTTAGAGGGTATTGCTATCCATTTATGTAAGTCTGTTCTACAGACCATGACACGGAATATCGGGGAAAGCCAAAAGGACCCAGCAAGTATGAGGATACTTTTTCAACACTGGATTTCCAGAACGCATCGCGTTACGAATCAAGTCGGAATGGAACGTCCTTAAAATAGGGTTGCAAGTAAATAAGGTTTAAAGTAAACAGTGCTTACCTCGCAGAGCTACAAAAACACTGCTTACATTCGTGAAAAACAATCCAAACTAATAAAACATCTAACCAGCTTACCTGTCATACGACAACGACCTGGAGTGATTACGTTTTGCGTAACTGTGGAAAACAATAAAAGGTATAAATCTCACGTAAACAAGTAGCATAGAAACGTGAACCTAAATAAGGTTTCAGGAGTATTTACAGTGTACAAATACAAACTTTGGCGGGCTTCGCGATCGTCTTTTCCTGTAATTGCGTTGGCGGGAGTTTGACCTCGACCTTGATCTTCTGTGGGGGCTGTAGGAGCGCGACCGAGAGCTGCGCGAGCGCGACCGCGACCGAGAGCGGGAGCGCAAGCGGGAGCGCGAGCGGGAGCGGGAAGCGGACCGGGAGCGGGAGGCGGAGCGAGAGCGAGAGCGGGAGCGGGAGTACGAGGCCGAGCGGGAGTGCGACCTTGAGCGCGGCCGGTGCGGGCCCATGAAAGGGCGCGGGCCTTGGTACGGGGGCGACCTGAAATAGAGATTACAGATTACATTCCAAATAGACACAGACTAACATCAGACGATCTGCATGCTTGTTTACTGCCGACGTGATATAAAAAAGTTTTCGTTTTGTCATTAGAATACTGCTAATAATGTTTTTTTTTATACTGACCTTGCCGGTGGTTTTCTGGCTACATCAGAGTAAAGCACTTCAGGTTTCAGGTTTTGTTTCAATTTATCGGCATAAAGAGGCTTCGCTGGAACTGCGAAAAAAAAAAGAAATCTTTAAGCCTTTACACTAGCAGGGACCATGTCTAGAGCTGCTCGTTAAATACAGTCGAACATTTATATCACTGCAACAGAATGTAATTTTGCGAAATACATGACATATTTCATTTTTGAACTAGGTAAGTATACTTTAACTGACCATTTGTTACTTGTTGTTTGACGCCTTTGTACTTTTTTTTTATGTAAATTGTGTTTGGTTCCTGTTTTTTTTTAGTACAATAAAGTGTTTACTTACTTACTATGCAGATATACCAATATTTAACCCTTTGAACGCCAAGAACGCCTAAAGGCGCCACCAGCGCTTATAGGCGTCCGGCTGCACAGTGTAAATGCGACCTACGAACGTATGCTTAAGGTTTAAGTCCGCGTTGACGTTACGCCAACTTGGCGTGTGGATGACAACTTTTGTATGCGTGGTTGGCGTTGAAAGGGTTAATGAAACAAGTAATTCATCCCGACTCACTTGTCTTGACCTCTTCGTCGTCCCCGCCGAAGGAGGTGATGAACTGTATGTGTCCCGCGACGGGCGACGGGCTGCGGGACGGCGTGCGGGACGGCGCGCGCGCCGGCGAGCGCGGCGCCGCGTAGCTCGGGGGCGACACCACGCGGTGCATCAGCTTCTTGTCGCTGCGGGGACGAAGGTTGTACAGCAGAGGGAATTGGATGCTTGGAACATGGTATAGGGCAACAGTCAGCGGCCCGTGATATAGAGTAAAATTGTACATGGTACAGCAAGACTCGCCTATTTCAGAATAAGTCATTACAAGTCAGTTGCTGGCCAATTTTCGCTGAAAATCCTTTTAGATTTACAATAAAAATAAACAATCACTAAACCACTAATAAACTATTATCATGTTCCTCTTTCACAGCAGAATACAGACAATTAATAAAAACCGGCCAAGTGCGAGTCGGACTCGCGCACGAGGGTTCCGTAGATAGATTATAACGCTTTTCCCCAGTGTTTTAAGGAGTTCAGTGTTAGCAGAGCCCTGCTCTTAAGCAAAATGTACGCAGTGTGGGGTCAACTTATATTGGTCTGCGAAATCTACAGACAGACATAAAAAATTTTGATTTTGAGACTTTTCGGAGTGGTTGTACTATAAGAGCTACCTTCATACCAAATTTCAAGTTTCTAGGACATCTGGAAGTACCCTTTAGGTTTTTGGAAATCGGCAATTTGCATGAAAACGGCATTTTTTAATTACTGTATCTTTTGATTGCGTTGACTTAGAAGGTCGATTTTTTCATAGCTTCAAGGGATCACAGGCTTGAGTATTTGATATTAATTTCAGCATGCTACCTCCACGCGTTCCAGAGAAAAAGGGTCTTGACAGAGAGACGGATAGACAGACAGACAGACGGACGGACAACAAAGTGATCCTATAAGGTTTCATTTTTTTCTATTTGAGGTACGGAACCCTAAAAATGTATTATTCACTAAAGCTTAGAAGCTTACCAAGACCTTTTGTGCATTAACACAGTACAAGTAGTCTACCAAATGTATGAATGCAGCTTCATAGTTTAACAAGCAGTTTCATGGCCCAGGTGTTTCCCTAGGTCACTTCATTTTTATTGTGGATGGTGAATACCTAACAAAAGCACGAATAGGCTGGCCTATATTTATTTGGCTAACAATATATTCGACTTTGTCTTAGTTTCTTGTCAGAAAACATGGCTGAATTTAGACAACCGGCGTGGCGTCCATGCGAACGAACATGCTAACTACCTTTACATTTAGTTTTCTCATTTAGCACGCTAAATTCAACCATGTCTAAAGCGAGATTTACATAATATTTCCCCCATAGATAGGTCAGACAAGTCATCAAATTACCGGTGGGCTCTCCTCTCCCTCCGACTCTTCCGGCCAGAGAACATGGCCTTTTCCTTCTCCTCTCTGAGCAGTTGCTTCTGATGTTCAGCATCGTCGGCATCCCCGGTCAAGAATGAGAAGAGGTCGCAGCCGGCCATACCGAAGAGCGGACCGACGCTGTTTAGCTCGTGGGCCTGTACTCAGAAACAAATAATTAGTCTCGAGTCTAAGATGAAGGGTTGTTCCCGAACCCTGTAATAGGATATAGAAAGACAGTGGGAAGACGGTTAGTGGCTGCCTAAAGCGATTGAAGGCAGCCACTCAGTGGGCACTAATGTGGTGGACGCGAGACAGCAGTGGTCTAGTTGTGGGCACTAAGGAAAGTCTTGCAATCATTAGTTTGTTTTATTTAAGTTTTCCTTAGCAACTAACCTGTGAAGCCTCCATCTTGTTGACATCAATACTCAAGTCCACATCAATGATTTCCAGATCTGAGTCATCGTCGGAATCCTCCTGTTGCTCTGTTTTTTTAACCTCAGGGCCTGTAATTTAACACTAATGGCATCAAAATTGCCAGACCAACAAGATTTATGTGCTGACCCAAGTAAATCTGGAAGCATCACAGCAGACTGAGTTTATATGAATAGTAAAGTTGATTCTACCAATAGGGTTGGAGCAAGAAGGTTGTGCTCCAGGATCATTATAATTGTATCCTATAGCAGCACCCATCCCTTTCTTTTCATTTAACTTCTCTTTTTGCATCTCTTTCTCTTCTATAGTTACTCCGAATTGCTCCTCTATTGCTAGTTGTTGGAGGAATTTTTCTTCACCTGAAAAAAAAAATTAACTAGTCAAGCTTAAATCTATAACTTGTATATCTATAAAAATAAAGTCAAAAGATACACAAATATGCAGTTATAAACTTATAAAAGAATATTGGCAAATTATTATCAATTAAAAAAAAACTTACTAATTCCAAGAAAGGCATTCTGAGCCAGAATCCTGTATCTCTCATAATTGCATTGCCTCTCCTCCTGGCTCAAGTCTTCTGGTGCAATAAATGGATTTTTCACTTCGGGAATATAATCCAAGTGAGCTCTAACATCAAAACGGTCAATCATGTTGTTTGAGTTGCCTTGCCATGACATCCTGCAATACAATTATTACACATTCAAATTTTGGGAGGATGTGATGATTTTAGCTTAAAATTAAATGTCCTAATCAGGACAAGCTAGGTGTTGCTAGGTATTCCCTGCAAAAGTGATCATACTGTTATTTTTATAATTAATTTTCTGTCTGTTTTGTATTTCTTTTGCCATGTAAACTTAAATGCAAGGGGTTGCGGGTGTCTATGGGCCGTTGTGATCGCTTACCATCAGGTGACCCACTTGCTTGTTTGCCTTCCTTGTATTATAAAAAAAAATTAAACTCAAAAAGAAAAAATAATTATTTAAAAACTAATGGTTATCACATAATTTTTTTATTTTGTTTGTGACTGATATCAATTGTTTGTGGTACTATTTTTGCAATAAGATAAAGAGTATGTGAATGACATGTTTTTTGTATAAAAATAAATTTATAATACAAGCATTTTCGGGTACCCATGCAGACCTTAAAAAAAATTGTTGGTATGGTACCAGGCTCAGACCTTTCCCGGTTGGACTAGTTATGTTAGAGTTACGTCAAGGTGCATCAAATTTCAAGTCAAGCCAACCACTGGCAGTGAGTAAAATTTTACTTGCAAGATTAGATTACAGACCGGCAGACACCAGGACAGATGAAAGTAAATAAAAGTTTGGAATACACCACTTAGTGAAGGACCCAAAAGGCTAACTTCTCCAGTCAGAGACACAAATTTAATATGAAACTACCGTGAGACTCAATCATAGTGAAATAAAAATGGATTACTCATGTATATAAGTCGAGTTTAGCCCGACATGTTTTGGACTAATTCTTAGTCCTTCCTAGCAGAGCCGCGGCGCGCAGTGTGCGTCTCGCCGCCGCTGGGTCGGTCGCTCCCAGAGGAAGGACTACGAATTAGTCCGAAACATGTCGGGCTAAACTCGACTTACATACGTGAGTGATCCGTTTTTATTTCACTATCACAAATTTAATTATATATATTACATGATGATTAATTTTGGTCACCGATTAAAATCATACTCACATAATCGCAGGGCCTTCTCCAGCGGCTGCTATGGCCGGGTCTAAGTGCACCTTGCATGGTCTACCATGGAGTTGCAAGAATTGTGTTGGTTCAGCTTTCTGCAATACAATGACGCTGTTGAATTACTGGTCTATTCTAAGCGATTACTTTGGTATGCAGCAAGGAGGTACGCACACTGAATACAAAATGTCATGATAAATACAGTACAGAGTTGTTGTCTTGAGGGTACTCCCTTACGATGGAACTAAATTATATATGCATTCTTATCGCAATGCAATTGTGATGTTCTTCAGAACAACGATACTTAATAAATCTTACAATTTTCTCATAGAAATCCTTACGACGCTCCGCCCGACGTCGGTAGTCGACAATCATCCCGCGGATCATCTTCTCCTGCTTTCTTGCTTCGTGCCACATCTTGTTATTTTTTTAAAGTTTTTACATCAATCAGAAACAAATATCAGCAACTTTATTAGCACATAAATCTGATACGAAATTTAACGACATCTCTCGTCTTCGCTTTTATGCGCCATCTTGATTTCAGGGTGACCACATTTAAATTGGTCAATCTACTTTTGCAGCTTTAAAAAACTACCAAAAACTACCTTACATCTCATTTTTACCAAAAAGTACCTAAAACCGCCTTCAAAAACCAATCCTCTAAAGCCATAAGTTTTATGGCCGAGCACGAATATGAAGTGTGTACTGTGCGGTCGGAATAATTTTTGGTTTGGTCAAATTTATTAGTGACTTGTTTCATAACATTGCCAAAAGCAAATAAAATCTCGTGACATTTCAGAAACTAACAAAAATGTGTAAATATACCAAAATCTACCTAACAAATTTTCGCTACCTAAACAAAGTCAAAAAGCCTCAAATATTTTTCGCAAATTTCAAACTGATGCGTAAATATACAGAAAAACCAGAAAACTTAATTCTCGAATTGGGGTTCAAACCCAAACCTTTACAATACCGTGGTAACGCGCTAATCCAATTACGCTATTCGAGCAATTTTTCCTGAAATTTGTGAAAAATAATTTCGAACGGGATGAGGATGACCGAAAAAATAAAAACATAATAAGTTATAGTTCAAGTTAAGTTATAGTTTAGTTAGTAAGTTAAGTTATAGTTTATAGTTTTAGCCCAAATATACCAAAAAAGTAAAAAATGTACCACATGTGGTCACCCTGCTTGATTTTTTTTCATTCATCATCAGCCAATTGCCAGATCTAACAATTTTTTTTTGAAAAAAAGGGCGGGAAACTTCGTACGAGGCGGACGCGGTTTTTTTGTTAAATTTGAAAAATATTTTAATTTTGGATAGAATTGGTGTTAAGTAGTCTAAATTGTATATATTAGTAGAATTTTCTTTGTTTTTGTTTCTTTTTGTGTAGTTTGCTGTATATATTGGTAAGTAACGTAGGTTTTAAGTTCCAACTATGGGCGACCCGCCCGATGACCCGGGTGGTGGCGCGAATCAAAAACAATCAATAGATGTGCTGATAGAGGCTTTGGAGTCCTCTATGGACACAGACTGCTCTGCTCACGAGTCTTCAAACTTAAAACGTAAGCGCATTTTGTGCACTATATGCACTTCTTGTCAGAAGCGCAAAAGGAGAAGTGGGAAAGAAAAACCGACCGATTGCAAGTGTAATCTATTAGATGATAGTAATATCAACACAAATGTATGCAATAATAATATCCCGGAAATTCAAATGACTTCTAGCCCCCAGGCTATTGCTGGTGTGGGTACTGGTGCTCCAACTGGCAATAAGGATACGGCTCCCATTCTCATTGGTAGAACTCGTTTCCAGCAATCTGATGTGTCACCGTACATTGTCCATATACAGAGAGAGGCATCTTCTGGTAATGATGGAACAACCCTTCATCCCGTAGCATTCGGTAGATTCCTTAAAAAAAATAACATCAGAGGAATTGTGAACGGCAGCTTAAAACGTATAGGACGTAACCGCCTTAGTATTTCATTTGAAAAGTTTATGGATGCAAATGACTTCCTCGATAATAACAATTTGGTAAAAGAAAAATTTAAGGCTTTTGTGCCAACAAATATTGTCACCCGTATGGGTATAGTCAGGGGTGCACCTTTAGATTGGTCTGATGAGGAAGTCATTGCTAATATTAGCACTCCACTCGGATGTGGAAAAATCCTTAAAATAAGACGGCTTAAAAAAAAAGTTATAGTGAATAACGTTAAGCAATTCGAAAACACAGGGACTATAGTTATCACCTTTGATGGGCAGATTCTACCAACACGTGTTTACATGTGCTATACAACACTTAAAGTAGATCTGTATATTTACCCCACAGTACAGTGCTACAACTGCTGTAGATATGGGCATGTAAAGGTGCAGTGTCGATCAACACCAAGATGTTACAAATGCGGGCAAGGTCATTCAGGTGAGAGCTGCAGAGCCGAGGAGGAAGATTATTGGTGTATTTTATGCAAAGGGCATCATGAAGCTATTAATAAAAAATGTTTAGAATACAGTAGGCAAAGAGCAATTAAAGATACCATGAGCAAAAGCTGTATTTCATACATGGAAGCTCAGAAGCTACACCCTCCAGTGTCTAGAGTATCGTATGTTGATGCTCTTCTCACATCTGGACAACAATCTTCGGATGCTGCACAGGGATTTTGTGAAAATGTAATAGTTCAATCACCAACTAATACAAGCAAATCTCAATCATATAAAAAAACTGTTTTCTTAAAGCCAAGGACCCCTCCCCGACTCTCAAAGGGATATGATGTTGCTGCTCATGCAGAAATCATTAAGAATCCGGTTATACCAAAGACTAAACCCAGTTACCCTGACAATAGTTCGAAAAATAATATGAATACTACTGAAATTATAAAATTATTAATACAGTTATTGTCTCAGTCCAATATAATTTCACCGTCCAACGTTGCAGCAGTTGTAGATACACTCTATCAGATCTCAAATACTAATAATAATGGCCCACAAAGCCACAGCACTTCAATGGAACTGCCTCAGTATAACCAATAAGAAATCAGAGCTTATACATATTGTAAATAAATACAAACCCTTCATTATCTGCCTCCAAGAAACATGGTTGAAGCAGGATTCTATTTTTAAGCTTCCTGGTTTTGCCTGTTTCAGGGATGACAGATCAGATGGGTATGGTGGGGTTGCCATACTCGTTGAAAGCTCCTTTTCTGCAATCCCAGTATCTCTTTCTAACCATTGTAATGACATTTCTGTTGTTGCAGTGAGTGTAAATAGTATTTGTTTTGTATCTATATACTATGCTCGTCCGAGTATTGCAATTTTCAATGAAATTAATCAACTTCTTAATAATTTGCCCAAACCTTTTGTGCTCTTAGGCGATTTTAATTCTCACCATCAACTTTGGGGATGCTCATCTACAACATATTATGGTGAGCAGTTACTAGATTTAATTAATAATCATGACTTGTGCATATTGAACACAGGTGTAGCTACACGCCTGGCAAGAACTCCCAGTGCGCCTGACCTTTCCCTTTGTACACCTGAGCTTGCATCTCTTCTTTCCTGGAACCCTTTAGATTCCACACATGGAAGTGATCACTATCCTTTATTAATTACATTTCCTTTTAACAAACCAGTTAAGCATTTAAGACAGCCTCGTATGAAATATAAATTAATTGATGATAAGTGGAACCTTTTCCAAAATAAAGTAAAACAGAGAGTGTCTGAATTGCCTGAAATATCTAAAGATAATATAACTCACTGCTCACAATTATTTACAGAAATGTTGATAGGGGCTGCAGAGGAAACCTTTCCTGTTAAAAAACAAGGGACTAGCTTCATTCCTTCACCACCTTGGTGGGATGAGGAGTGTACAATAGCAGTCAAAGAAAGAAAAAAGGCTGAAAAAGAGTATAGTGTAAATATGACTGACTCAAACTTTGATCACTATATAGAAGTTGCTCAGTCCACTAAAGAACTTCTTAGAAAAAAGAAATTCGAAGGATGGCGTAAGTTCTGTCTTTCACTTTGCCCTAACGTCAAACCCTCCTTAGTGTGGGAAAATATCAGAAGATTTAGATCAGCATTTAATAATAATCAACAAAGTAAATTGCCTCCGGGTTTGGCAAAAAACATTATGGACCGCTTGGCTCCACCTTTTGTTCCAGAAGAATTTGTATTTAACCATTCAGTGCCCAATCCTGTTTTAGATAATAGTAACGATGTGATGGATTTGAATTCGCCATTTACTTTAGATGAATTGCAAGGGGTTCTTTCTTATGTTAAAGACTCTGCACCAGGAGAAGACGGAATTCCGTATTCTTTCTTAACCCACCTTGATAACGATAGCCAAATTTATTTCTTATCTTTGATTAATAATGTGTTTATCACGGGTCATGTTCCCCCTTCCTGGCGAACTCAAGATTTGATCTTTCTACTTAAACCTTTGAAGCTTAGCACTGATCCATCCTCTTATAGACCGGTAGCTATGTCATCCACGCTCGCTAAAGTAGCTGAACACCTAATTAAGAATCGCTTGGAGTGGTTCTTAGAACATAACAATCTGCTGTCTAACAGTCAGTTCGGTTTTAGAAAAGGTAAATGTACTCTTGACAACTTGAGTATTTTTACCACAGATATACGACTTGCTTTTTCTAGTAATGAATCTGTGGTAGCTGCCTTTTTAGATGTAAATGCTGCTTACGATAATGTAAATACATTCCATACTTAAAAATAAAATGCAGAAGCTTAAAATCCCGTCCTTGTTGATTAATTTCATTGTAAATATCGTAGGTGAACGGTTTATAAAGTATCCGGTAGATCCAAGTGGAAATTCATTTATATTTAGAACGATTTGGAAGGGTCTGCCACAAGGGTCCGTTTTGAGTCCTTTATTATTTAATGTATATACTTTTGATTTAGAATCGTCTGTAAATAAGTATGTAAGCGTACTACAGTATGCCGATGATTTGCTCTTGTATGCCACTGGTCAGATCATAGAGGAGGTCAGTGAAACTTTAAGTAAGGCGTTGGGCGCACTAAATATATGGTTAGAGAATAATGGTCTTGGCTTATCACCATCTAAAAGCACTGTGGTATTATTTTCGAGGAAACGTATCTTGCCCATTGTAGAGGTTGCTCTTAACAATACACCTTTGACAGTAAAAAACCAAGTTAAGTTTCTGGGTGTTATACTAGACACTAAACTCACTGGGATTCCACATTTTGAATATGCCCTGGTGAGGTGTGAACGTAACTTAAATATCCTAAGATGTGTTACAGGGGTTTGGTGGGGTGCTCACCCATTTACTATGAAGCTTCTCTATAATGCACTGATTAGGAGTGTATTAGATTACGGTACATTTCTTTTGCAACCTGGTAATATAAATGCAAGTAAAAAGCTAGAGGGAGTTCAATCGAAAGCCTTAAGACTTATAACAGGAGCAATGAAATCCAGTCCGATTAACTGCCTGCAGGTGGAATGTTGTGACCCTCCTTTGTCATTGAGGCTACAGTATATATGTGACAGATATTTTTACCGCTGCTGGCAGTTAAAAACACATCCTCTATTAAGGAAAATTTCGCAACTAAATGTTGAGGTAGACACTTCTAGCTATTGGAAACACAAAGATGCTCCGCTCCTCATTAAATCTTATAAAAAGCACAAAAGTATAGAAGCTGTCACTCATCAATCCAACCTTCTGCCTCTATATCAATATAATTTCAAAGCTTTAGTTACCAATCCGAAAATTGAATTAGATTTGGGAATTTCCAAACATGATTACAATCAAAATGCTCAGTTTAATTACATAGTTAATAACAGATGGCCGGGATGGCACTACGTTTTTACAGATGCCTCCAAGCATACGACATCTAGTTGTGTAGGGGTCGGTGTTTATCATTCCCAATATCAAATCGTTCAGAAAATCAAGCTACCCCCGGAATCTTCTGTATTCACTGGGGAAGTTTTTGGAATTTTAAAAGCAATAGAATATGCGATTTTAGCCAAACTTCGTAAAGTTGTAATCTTTTCGGATTCTCTCAGCTCATTGCAAGCTATTTCACGTTTCCCTTTTCAATCACATAAACAGGCTCAGTTAGTATTCAATATTAGGGAACGTATTGTAAGTTGCTCAATGAGGGGTTGTAACATTGTTATGTCATGGATTCCGAGTCACGTGGGGATTGCTGGTAATGAGAGAGCTGACAGCTTAGCTAATGAAGCAGTCCATATTGGAGATACCTTTCCATATATTAATTATTGTCACGATTTGATTAATTTGCCCAGGGAGCACTTGTATGAAACATGGAATCAACTGTGGAATAGTTGCAGTAAAGGAAAATATTATCGTCAGGTCCAGAAGTTAATTCCATGTAAAGCATGGTTCAGCAAAATGTCTTTTTCCAAAAAGAGTACATCTATCTTGTGTAGATTACGCTTGGGTCACGTGTGCTCTCCAGCGTTTCTGTTCAAGTTCAAGATTGTCGCAGATCCACTTTGTTCTTGCGGCGAGTATGGGGATGTGAATCATATTTTTTTCTCCTGTCGACTCTACGATCGGTCTGATTTCGTTTCCCAACTCCTATCTATCTGCATTCCTTTCCCCACATCTATCACTTGTTTACTGTATTATAATAATCACGATGTATATAATGTATTAGCTTCATATTTAGAACTTATTAATATAAAATTATAATAAAAAAAAAAATGACTCATTGTTATTCACTTTTATTTTTATCTGTAAATATTTGTATTATTTATTTTGTTTAACTAATCCTATCCTTACTTTCCAAATTACGAATTTTATACTTTTAACCTGAATTAGTTTCCCTAACTTTGTCATTGGCTAATCTCTGTATGGCCACAAAAAAAAAAAAAAAACATTTTTTTTTAGGGTTGGTTAACGTAAGATGGCACTGGAAAATTATGCCAATAAAAAAAATGGGTATTTAAAAATAGCGGAAGAAGAAAATTAGTATTTGGTAATTTACTTGGTGTGATTGTGATTGGAATCTAAACGGAGCCTGTGGTCAGGGTCGTGTTTTATAAAGCTACAAGTTATAATTTACAAGCGGAAGTCTCTTTCTAACAAAAGGTGATAGAATGAGACTTCCGCTTGTAAATTGTAACTTGTAGCTTTATAAAACACGGTCCAGGTGGAAAATGGGTCGAATAAGGAACCTAATGTGCATTGTGCATGGTGCCACGGTGCTGCAAAGTGACCCTCAAGCGCGGCCCACGCACGGCAATGTGAGATAGATTAGCGAGAGCCCTCCGTTCCTTTAATTAATGGCCGAATCTCTGATTTTAAATTTCACTATTCTTTTTCATGTAATAACCCGAATTTGAATAGTATGTTGCAACACTCAAAGAAGGTGGACAATCTGAATACCAGTTTCGCTAAGTAAATCTTACTGGCTTTGAAATCATACAATACCTGATACAGTTTAAAAAGTTTAATTGACAATATACAAGTACAATTCACTACAATCTTCTACATCAAAAAATATTTCATTTTCCATCTGGCATGGCTTACAAATGCTAAGCCAATCCATAAATTCTTCATATATATCCAGGCCACTTAATGTGTCTGTAATACTTCTGTTCAAAACCACATAGCTTCCTTTTCTTAAATGTTTTTTGAAGAAGTACCACAACTTTCTGTGTTCCTCTGTTGTCACAAAAAAGTCTAGAACACTCATAATGAAAACATCTGAGTTTCTGATGAGATCTTCCCTGTCTGCTACATCAGATTGGACAATTTTTATTCTGTTTGGATCCATTGAGAATTGGCTAATTATTTTCTCTTGAATTTCACAGCACTCTTTATTCATTTCAATACCAACAATACTAGCAGCATTAGTGAAATAGTGAGCCTGTAAATTACAAAAAAAGTGGAAATTGGGTTTATAGTCTACTTTTTCAGTATATATCTATAAAATTAGCAACTAGGCAGTGAAAAAAAAAACTTACAGCATATAAAAGACCCCCAAATCTGGAACCCACATCCACAATTTGCTTATCTTCCAAATCCTTTGGAAGTAGGACCTTGAAAACATACTGAAGTAACTCCCTCGACATGGAATGTGTGATGAAAGTCAATTCCTGCAATGTTCCAAAAAGATTTTTGTTTTCATTGTAGATTCATTGTTTTTAGGGTTCCGTACCTCAAAAGGAAAAAACGGAACCCTTATAGGATCACATTGTTGTCCGTCCGTCCGTCCCTCCGTCTGTCTGTCAACCCTTGAAGCTGTGAAAAATCAAGCTTCTAAGTCAACACAATCAAAAGATACAGTAATTAAAAAGGCTATTTCCATACAAATTGCCGATTTCCAAAACCTAAAGGGTACTTCCAGATGTCCTAGAAACTTGAAATTTGGTATGAAGGTAGCTCTTATAGTACAACCACTCCGAAAAGTCTCAAAATCTAAAATTTTTATGTCTGTCTGTAGATTTCGCAGACCAATGTAAGTAGATTTTGCTTAAGAGCAGGGCTCTGCTAACACTGGACTTCTTAAAACACTGGGGAAAAGCGTTAAAATCTTTCTACGGAAACCTCGTGCGTGAGTCCAACTCGCACTTGGCCAGTTTTTTTTTAATTCAAGAAACTAGGTATAGTGCCCCGCCGCTATGAAGTCAATCTTGTCACATTGCACAGCTATGAAGTTTCTGATTATTGACAATGTTAACCATAGGAGAAAATTAATGACTTCAAATGTTTTGAAACAATGTTTTCATACATAGACGATAAGATTCTTCAGCTGATACTAAGAAGAAAATATTACCTTGATGTTTCTGGAGTTGCATTCTACGCAGTAATGTCTACTAAGTTTCCCTTCCTTAACAAATTCTTCAACTTGTTCAGCATCATAAAGAAACTCGTCAACATGGAGAGTATTGATGCTGTTGCAATCAGCTTGATCACCAACCGTTGGAAACACAATATTCTCTGAAGGCATTTCTCCATCAAATGGCACCATTTTCTTGATTGTGTTACTGATCTTAAGTAGCATTTTGTCAGATTTTATAATAGCTTTTTTTCTTTCTAAATCTAAAAATCCAATAAACATTAATCATTTTATGTGTGATGATATTTAGTCAGATTTAAGTTATGGTAGAAGTATTTTTTTTTACCTTGTTTATACTGTTTACTGCAGATCCACTGTTCTACGGAGTCTAATTCCGCTTCATCAAGATCAGCAAATAAGTCTAGAATACGACTTTTAGTGTTTGAGCCATCCTCAGACATAATGCTGGAAAGTGATTAGATTTTCTGAAATAGTGTTATTGTTGGTGAAATCAATGAACTAACCTAAAACCTCTTAGGTGCAAGCATGGAACTTGAAACAAATTATTCAATTTGAAAGATTTCGCAACGCAAAGTTGAAAGTATGACATGAATCCGCCCGCATGTACCTGGACTGGACCGTGACGTGATACGTGATGGATCGGACGGACCGGACTTTTTACACGACTGCCGAAAGAAAAAGAGTATTGTTTTCAGGGTTCATGTAAGTATGTAATAATGCAATTTTTTGCATGGGTTCGGGGTGACGGGGTGGTTGAGGTGGTTCTGGTTTGGTTTGGATGGATTTAATTGATTTGTTGATTTTGATCACTTGATCAAAGACAGAATAGAGAGGCTTGATGTACATCTGTGGGGTGTAGTTAATGTACGACCAGTTATTGTACGACCTAATAATGCTCGACCTGATAATCCGTGTACATGGTACACGGAATACGGGTCGTGCATTATCACCTCGTACCGAACATGTACGAGCAAATATTGCTCGACCTGTTAATGTACGACCTGATAATCGGAATCCACTTTTGACAGCGAGTAATCGATTCTCGTAGTCGATGGTCAGGAGTGAAAATCTAGGGATTGACTGTTTAAACATGACAGCTAACGAGGTATCGATAGTATTGACCTGTCATGGCTACCTTGACATGGCTACTTGGACTCCGTTTGCTTTGTCTTGTCTTTGAATTTAATGAAAAGAACTCGACCCTCGACCGCCATTGGCGCCATTATTAGCATAATAAACGACGAAAAGCAACGTGTTTTGTAAATATTCATGAGTTGAGTTGAGTTTTAAATAAAACGAGCTTGAACACAGCATCCACGAATATCTAAAAAGTGTATAACTAAAGACAAGTGTTTTGTGATCTAGCTAGATTGTTACCGGTTGGACAAAAGTGAGGTTAGTTTAGCATTTAGAATAGAAGTCATCATTATAAAATAGAATGGAAACATGTAGCGTTGCTAATTGCTATGATAGCGAAGACATCGAATTGATCTGCTTAAGTCCGACGAGGCCGACGTCGACGTTCTTCATTATAAAGACTTCTGCAGGGGGAATGTTAAATTGGAATTTCTGGACTATTTAAATTTATGGGTATATTATTATCGCTATAATAACTTGCAGGTTAAGAGATCATATAAATTATACTTGTATAAACTTAAAATGTATTTAGGTTGGAACTAATTCATATTGTTTTGTGTGGTCGGTGTTTCATAATGAGTTTTTATTTGGTAGGTATGTGTTTTGTGGGGATCTAGTTTTTTATTTATTAAAAGTTACAAGTAAGTAGGTTGTACAATCTGCAGTGGACGGACGTTCTGGATTCGAAGCTTACTTCAGATTTCATATATACCTGCATTTGTTTGATAACTTAAACATTGAATAATAGTGCATAAGTTGACAAATTACTCTGTACACATAGCTTAGAACAGTCACAGTTAAACAGTTTATAGATGGCAAGAAACCAGTGACGTAATTTTATCCTCGTGTACTAATTTTTGTCATGACCAACTAGTATGCTTATGTTGTTGTAGTATGTGTTGTTTTGTGGTGTTCATTAAAGAATTCTTGTATTGTATGCTTATTGTTGAATATATGGTACCTACTTAATATATCATTATAATTTCCAGACATGGCCAACATTGGGCGCATCACAATCAAACTGTGCAAGTGATGTTGCCACCAGCACCGATACTCCAGACTAAGGATTATGACTCAGGTAAAATCATGTAAAATTTTTATAAAACAAGTGAGTCACATCATGGTAACCTATCAAATCATGCTACTCAAGATTTCTGTAATGCCAGATGGACGGCTGCTGTTGCCAATTAGGGACCAAAAAAGAACAAACACTGCTAAGTCATATGCAACATGACTAAGCAAGAGTTAAAGAGTTTGATAATTTCATTTGTTATGAGTTAAGAATCAAGAAAGGCAAAAAGCAAGAGAATAATTTTATGTTTAGCAACCACTGCTGCTGAATGGCCCTTGTTTTAGTAGTCAACAATTAACCCTATCTCCACCATGCCTGTCCGTCTGCAGCTTAGCTCAGAGACACTTTTTACTACTAATCTTAAATTTAGCTTGGATATAGGTAGCACACTGAAAAAGTTTGTTTTGTATATTTTTATTTAATGTAATATTTTAATGAGGCTAAAGTGCACCAAATGTGACTATGTCAGCCTCATGGGAAACCTCAAATACATATGTCACACTAACTCGCACCCAGAAACTTACCCTATTATTCATAAATCTATTTTAGAATAAGTTTCATTGTAATGCTGTTGTTCTCCTTAATAAATAAAATAAAATAAATAAAAATGTTATGAAAAATGCCATTAAAGTTTGTTCTTTTTATGTCACATTGACATTAATAAGATGAAGACAAAACCTATTTTAACTAATGGATGCTTAAGTGACATGCCTAACAAATTTATATACCAATATCGCTTCATCTGACAATGGCCGACTCAGAATTATATTTAAGCCAACATTAAACATACCTCCCCTACACATAAAGTGGGATTTTTTTTCCTCGCGTTTCACACTATAGTGTGGAGTGTCTTGAATAGGTCTTTCAAAAATATTTGGTGTGTGCTAAGACCATTTCTTGATTCATCTGTTGGCTAACTTTTTAGCTTTAAAGTGCTTGTTTTTTTTTAAGTCAGATTTTTAGGGCAAATGTAATGAATTCAAATGGAAAACTATCACTGTTAAATGTTGTTTTACAGGCTAAAATAATAGTAATCATTTTTCCTTCTATCTTACCATCCATGCAGATATAAAACAATGCAAGCATTGCTGCATAGCAAAATTAGTGGATAAGATAGTGATAACAACTTGGATGGACCACATACAAACAAGACCATCTTATGTTTGCTGTTGTTTTTATAGCCTATAATAATTATAGTGTCCCATTGCTGCGCAAAGGCAACATACAATGTTAAGTATTCCTAAACTCGCGCTGTTTTTAGATGATGCTGGACGTGCTGTGCAGACAGCCAAGGGGCCGCCTCACTACGCCCCACTTGCGCAATCATGCGGCCCGTGAAACGGCCCCAGGTAAATTAAACAAAGATTTTTTTCAGGAGGCGTTAATTTTACTACGTTTTTTACCTGTACATATTATTATAAACGCTAAGATGAATGTGGAGTTCAGTCTGTAGCTAGCTTGTGGTATGCCTTATCATTTAAAAGTATTATTTTGTTCTTCAACATAGTCATCAATTTAAAAATAAGGGGCTTCCCTGAGCCAGATGATGAAATGGCTGCTTTTTAGAGCCATTCTGTACATTATTTAAACGTCACCTGATGGTAAGTGATCACCACTGCCCATAGACGCCGGCAAGGTTTGCAGATGCGTTGACAACCTTGAGAGCTAAGATAAAATGCCTCTTGTGTCCGCACTCGTAACCAAGAGTTTCTGATTCGACTCCCGTTAGTAACACATATCTGTATGATAAACATAATATTGGCACTCGTAACAAAGAGCTTCGGGTTCGACTCCCGTTTGTGGCACATATCTGTATGGTAATAGTTATTTGTTATACAAGGGTGCAAAGTTGTATTTTACCCGCGAGTGTGGAATTGAAACAAGCAAGCGAAAGGAGTCTATAGTTGAACCACGAGCGAAGCGAGTGGTTCTAGAATAGAATCCTGAGCGTAGCGAGTTTTTCAACACACGAGAAGTAAAATACATTTGCACCCGTGTGTAACACAAAACTTTTCACCTCACTGTAGCGAGGAAAGCGCGACATCCAAAAAAACAGCTCAAAAATAAATCTTCATCACTGGAATCACAATTTTTCTACGACATTATAACATAAAACTCTGGAAGTTGTGTATTTTTACGTGAGTCTGAGCCGGTGAGAAAAATTTTGTTGACAATGTTGACATTTCTAACGATGCGTTTAGAAATTGCATCGACTCAACTTGTGCGTTCAGAATTATATATTCAACATCATTATATATAAAAAAACATGTTTCTTATAGAATTTTATTAAATAAAGCTAAATTTGGTATTTTTTGTTAAATTCTCAAACCGTTTATCATTTATTTAATGATAATTAATATCGAACGAACCGTTATTATGAGCGTTTTACGTTTTGTTATCTGTCAAAAGCTACTTAAACACGCTCCACTCTAAGGTCAAATTACTTTCCCCACTAGTGGATAAAACGTGATTTTACCCGTTTGTATTAAAGGATGAAAGACGGCTTTCCGAGATAGTGAGGGAAAACATAATATTGGCACTCGTAACTAAGAGCTTCGGGTTCGAGTCCCGTTTGTGGCACATATCTGTATGGTAAACATAATATTGGCACTCGTAACTAAGAGCTTCGGGTTCGACTCCCGTTTGTGGCACATATCTGTATGGTAAACATAATATTGGCACTCGTAATTAAGAGCTTCGGGTTCGACTCCCGTTTGTGGCACATATCTGTATGGTAAACATAATATTGGCACTCGTAACTAAGAGCTTCGGGTTCGACTCCCGTTTGTGGCACATATCTGTATGGTAAACGTAATATTGGCACTCGTAACTAAGAGCTTCGGGTTCGACTCCCGTTTGTGGCACATATCTGTATGGTAAACTATATTGGCACTTGTAACTAAGAGCTTCGGGTTCGACTCCCGTTTGTGGCACTTATCTGTATGGTAAACAAGATATTGGCACTCGTAACTAAGAGCTTCGGGTTCGACTCCCGTTTGTGGCACATATCTGTGTGGTAAACAATATTGGCACTTTTAACTAAGAGCTTCGGGTTCGACTCCCGTTTGTGGCACATATCTGTATGGTAAACATAATATTGGCACTCGTAACTAAGAGCTTCGGGTTCGACTCCCGTTTGTGGCACATATCTGTATGGTAAACATAATATTGGCACTCCTAACTAAGAGCTTCGGGTTCGACTCCCGTTTGTGGCACATATCTGTATGGTAAACAATATTGGCACTTGTAACTAAGAGCTTCGGGTTCGACTCCCGTTTGTGGCACATATCTGTATAGTAAACAATATTGGCACTTGTAACTAAGAGCTTCGGGTTCGACTCCCGTTAGTTTCACATATCTGTATGGTAAACAATATTGGCACTTGTAACTAAGAGCTTCGGGTTCGACTCTCGTTAGTTTCACATATCTGTATGTTAAACAATATTGGCACTCGTAACTAAGAGCTTCGGGTTCGACTCTCGTTAGTTTCACATATCTGTATGTTAAACAATATTGGCACTCGTAACTAAGAGCTTCGGGTTCGACTCCCGTTTAGTGCTACTCGGGCTCTACGCCGCGCGCGCCGCTGTTGCCGCCGCTAGCGCTGGGATGTTACATCGAACTAGGAAATCTGACCGACTCGGGAATTAATCAGGTTTTTGTACTTAAGCTTTTCTTGCCTTTTTTTTTTGCCTTGCTAATATGCAATTCATTTCAATTTTTAAGGAAATGTGGCCCTATAAAATGTTGGATGAAACTGCCATTGTCGAGATTGAATAAGACACGGCCAGTAGACTTAGACCTTTTTCTTGTTGTGTGGTAGTTGTTGTGCATCGACTAGAGTGATACTCTTAAATAAGATGATGATGATCAGAGCTCGGACAGGTCCTAGCAAAAATAGACATGGAAATAGACCAATACTCAATAGAGTCCATACTTTTAAGATTATAATTATCTAAAGAGGATATTATCGTAATTTAACATTTTTACTTTATAATGAAATGAAATGAAAATAGTGAATAATAATTAGCACAAATAATGCGACTATTAATCTTGTTCTATTACCGTGTTGCAATTATTTTGCTATGACCTGTCCGAGCTCTGATGATGATGTATGGTAGTATGGACAGTTTTCAGTAGGGTATGAGCCAGAATCCATCTACAGTAAACACGACCAAAATGCGTTCACCACAAATAACATTACAGTTACCATCTATAACTATTTAAACTGTATCAACTGTGGGAACTACAGGAGAGATGGGAAACGGTAGGTCAGGGCCAGGGATTTATTTTGTTCTACTTTTACAGTTTTACACTATTTTTAGTCAGGAATGAGGAAAACACTAAGGTTAGCAGGAAATTAGTATTATCACTGGAAGACTAATTCTACGGGGAAGAACGTCATAAGAGGAACAGATGGCTTCATCATCATCCATCAGCCTATATACGTCACACTGCTGGGCATAGGTCTCCTCTCAGAATGAGAGGGCTTGGGCTGTAGTTCCTATGCGAGCAAAGTGCTGATTGGGAACTTCACACACACCATTTAATTGCTTTGCAGAAGTGTGCCTCACCAGGTTTTCCTTCAACAAAAATCTCATGGTAAATTACATTTAATTTCGCACATAAATTCCGAAAAACGCAGAGGTCGAGCTGGTGCTCGAACCCACGATCCTCTGCTTGAGAGGCCATAGGTTACCGCTGCTAGTATGTATGTATGATAACTGTTAGTAACATATGTATGTATGCTGTGGGTCTAATCTTGCATGTTTAATTTGACCCACTTCCAGAGATCAAATTGACTTGATTTTTTTTATGGATATGTAAGTTAGATTATAGTAAAAGTACACTGAACAAAAATTACATTCAGCAAAAAAAGTTTGTATTTTTTTTTTTTTTCCAGAAAACTTATCATCAAACAATTAAGCGGAATCTCTGATGGCAAGTAATTGCTGCTGAATGCGTCTTTTTTGTGCGATGCGATTTCTTTCTCCATCTGTTTTAACTATTTTTAGGGTTCCGCACCTCAAATAGAAAAACGGAACCCTTATAGGAAAATGTTGTTTCCATACATATTGCCGTATCGTGAAAACCCAAATGGTACTTCCAGTTGTCCAAGAAACTTGAAATTTGGTATAAAAATCTTTTTTTTATGTCTGTCTTTATATGTCATAGACCAATATAAAATGACTACGACACTACGTACATTTTGCTTAGGAGCAGGGTTCTACTAACACTGGACATCTTAAAACACTTTGGAAACGCGGGAAAATCTTTGTACGGAACCCTCAGTGCATGAGTCCGACTCGCACTTGGCCGTTTTTTTTTTAAATAAAGAAGCTGCAAGGCCACCCAAGCTTAACACTTAAAACAGTCCTAGTAATTGAATATTTCTCAATAGATACTGCCTTTGGAAGATGTTGATCGTAGTGTGTCGCCGCGCAGCAGCCGGGCGGCACCCCACTCCGCGCGCCCCGCCGTCTCGTGCGCGTTGAACAGCCACAGATAAATTATACATATAAGGTTGGTACAAAATTAAAGGCGACAAGATTAATTGGGTGTCCTTAACAGTTTCTTTTGTTCTGAAAATTTCTAAAAATACTTTCCTGTTTCTTACCTACATCATAAAAGAAGCCTCTATATAAATTTTCAACACTAGGTGCCATGGGTTTGCGCTGGGAGTTGATGAGTCAGTCAATTATAACATAATTGCTTCGCCCGCGCTCCTTTTTTTTCTCGAAATTCTTTCATACAAACCTTGTCTTGACAATTACCAGCACAACAAAAAAAACATCCAAATCCAATTTTTTATTTATATAGCTATGTTGATGTTTATATAAAACGCAATGGGCCAGCAGCGTGTCTCCTTCGATCAAATGTGTTTCAAACTAAGTCTGGATTTAAGTTTCCTTTTAAGAGAGAAGAAAGACAGAATCAAGTAAGTCACCTGATGGAAAGCAATAACCGTCGCTCATGAACTCAGCAAAACCAGATGAATCGCAGACGCGTTACCTAGACGGTTAGGTTGACGCCTCTTTTGCGCCCATAATTTCCCCGACTGTCTTACTCTACACCGGGAAACAACAGTGCAAGCGCTGCCGCTTAGCAGCACGATTAGCGAGAGAGATTGTGGAGCGAACGACCCGGGCGGACTTTGCAGAGGGTCTTTCTACCAGCAATTTAAAATAGCACCATATCAAAGCTTTCGGAAGACATAATTAAAACACAAAACATAATAATTATAAACTGGTAGGTATATCACACAAGTGCAAAGAGCTATTTCTGAAATTTAAAAATATGCCTTAACTGTTTTTATGACATTAAATGCAATATAAACTTTTATTAAATCCAACTAATGAACATGAAAGTTTGTGAAAATGAATGAATGTTTGTTACTTTTTCATGCAAAAACTACTGAACGGAAACTTCGCAGGGATATAGATTATACATATCTCAGAATAACTCATGGGCTACTTTTAGCGATAATCGAATTCTACGCAGACGAAGTTGCAGGAAACATTATACTTAATAATAATTGAAATAAATAGATAAAGTACAGGTAAGTGACCAGACTACGTGACTATGGTTTCGGGTTCGACTCCCGGTAGTAGTAGCACATGTCTGTATATTAAAAATTAATATTGGCACGCGCAAGTCATTGATATATTATATGTACTTGAGTTAGTATGTATCTGTTGCCTTGATTTTTTTTTTTTCGATAAGTCGTACATGCATTGTTCTCCACCAGGCCAGGTCTGCATCTTGCATCACTAGAACATTCATAAAATTGAAAAATACGCTCTCATCATACAGGGTGATCAATCCCAATGGGTCAGTATGGATTAGTCTGAAATATTATAAATGCGACACCGTTTTTCATTTTGACTATGACCACAAAATAACTAATAGTACTACGTACAGAAGGTTCTCTCTCGAACAAAAGCCACGTTTAGGTATAGAATATTGCCTACTCTTTCGACCATTATTGACGCTACGGGTCCCGGGTGCGCGGTAGCAAGTAGGAAGGGCGTGGGTATTGTTCCCGGGTTCGTACTTTGTTTGAGAAATTCGCTTTTAAGAATATTATTGTACTGTTATTTTGATATTCGTACTTTGGCCGCGTAAATCGCAAATACCTGTATGTAGGCTGACTCGAAACTGGTTTGGCGGCTAGGGCACAGGGCTCCCACTCACTGATATAATGTTACTAGACAAATATTAAAATAAAATTCAATAACAGAAACACTTAACCATACATGATAAGATACTTGTCTACATACTGCAGATTTTTGTATTAGCGAAACATGTCTGTCTGTTCCTAAGGATGATTAATTTATTACGTAAGACGATTTGTGCCAGTTTTCCACTCTGTTTAATACGTATTACGTAAAAATGTGAAGGAAAAAATGAATATAATTATAATGTACTTAATAATATTATCGAGTGGTCTTTACGCAATAACAAGTGACGACTAGTGCAAGCGGGGAGTTCCCGGGAGGTGCAGTACGTGCTACTCAGGTCCATCACCGGCCATTTTTACGTCCCACTACTGGGCACAGGCCTCCTCTCAGATTAAGAGGTCTCAGGCTGTAGTTACAACGAGGGCCCAGTACGGATTGGAAACTTCACACACACCATTGAATCGCTTCACAGGAGTTTCAACAAAAAGCTCATGGTAAATTACATGTAAAATTCCGAAAAACGCAGAGGTCGAGCTGGTGCTCGAACCCACGATCCTCTGCTTGAGAGGCCATAGGTTTAGGTTTAGGCTTTAGTTTCTGTTGTCCGAAATAAACGCATTTTATTTTATTTTATTTTATTTATTTATCATTATTTTAGAGGATTATTTAACGTTTTTTTTTCTAAGGTTTTTTTTGAAGGCAGTTTTACTTTTTTGTGAAGTAATGTGTTTCAAAATAAGTCTGGATTCAACCCGCAACACCAGTTACCTACCTAAATGGCAGATGCCTTAAGCAGTCTAGACGGTTAAGATAAAATACCTCTTGTGGCTCTAATTTCCCTCACTTGTCTTACTTTTCACACTGGATGGAGCACAACAGTGCAAGCACTGCCACTTAGCAGCAGAATTAGCGAGTAAGATTGTGATAGCACCTGGGTGGACTTCGCAGAAAGACCTTCTATCTGAGATTCTCAATAATTTAAAGTAGCCCCATGTTAAAGCCACCATGTTATATGTTCTTCAGATAAGCCGTCCATGCTCCATTCTGGCGAGTGGCGCGGTTGTGATCGCGAGCGCCGCGTAGGCGGCCGCGGTAGGGGGTGCATCACTAGAACAGGTATTAATTAAATGCGACTTTTTTGGTCGTTTGGGATGTAACAAAAAACTACTGAACGGATATGCTGTTTTCACTATTGTATAGATAATCTTTTCTGGGTGGTTTATAATACGTGTAATACATTCTAATTAAATTTATAAGTACTTAAAGCGAAATACGCTCTAATGCAGCAGGCGCAGGGGGCGCGAGGGATTCTGCAATTTTGACTTCAATGTAGTCATTTGCCTTATGTATGAACATGTGGCCGATGCCTACATAAATGAGTATGTAGGCATCGGCCACATCGAAGGTAATGGACTCGGCTCTCACTGGCTTCTGAGGATCAGAATCTCCAACTAACGCTGCAACGACGAGGGCCTTTCCGCCACGCTTGTATAATTGCGTGATAATACGACTGAAGCATAGATATAAAATAAAATAATTAGTTTTTACCGTGTTTTTAGGGTTCCGTATCTAAAGAATGTCAACTTGATTCTATGACTAAAGCTGCACTGTCTGTCCGTCCATCCGTCTGTCTGTCTGTCATATGGCTGTAACTTTTTGACCAGTAACAGATAGAGACTTAATTTTTTTACAGAGTATGTATGTCATAAAAACAAATCAGCATCATCATCCTATTTACGTCTCTCTCTCTCTGCTAGAGACAGGCCTCCTCACACTACGAGAGGGCTTAGGCTACAGTTCCCACGCGGGTCCATTGGCAATTTCAACTTCACACATGATTCAATTGTTTCTTAGGAGTGCGCAGATTTCTTCACGATGTCTTCACCAAAAAGATCAAGGTAAATTAGAAATGTAAATTCGCACATAAGTTCCAACAAACTCAGAGGTGCGAGCCCGGGTTCGAACCCACGACCGACCTTCTGATTGAGAGGCATTATGTCAAACCACTAGGCTACCGGCATAAATAGAAACATAGAAACAAATAATAAATATAAAGTGAATTTCCCATAGAAGGAATGCGTTTATTATACGATGGTAATGAAATGAGATGAAATAATGAAATGAAACATAGCATTTGAAAAGGTGATAGTTGGAAATTAAAATATATCTATGATCTGCCTTTTTGACGTACGAACTGTTAGTTAAAAAAGTCAAGCTATTACTTAATTATAGTCATAATCATAACATAATATTCTAGTATACTAGACACCAGGCAAAAAAATAATGTGCTATGGTTTCTGAGTTCGTCATACTGACCCATCTTAATTGTCCAGCCTATACATATATGCCGATGCTTGGAAACATGAGAAAGCTATAGCTACGCCCATAGGACTTATAGAAGCATTGCTAAGGCATAGGGTTTAGGTAGCCTCGCATGGCAATAAAATCTGTGGCTGGTTCTAAAGGCAAATTTTGAACTAAGGGCGCGGGGATCTAACTCGCCAGAGTACCCAAAGTTGGAATTGTTTAATTGACACTAAAATCTGTCGTTGGTGGAGATTTGTTCATACCAACATTTAAAAACGGCGCACGTTATATGACACTTAAATGTGGTAAAAGTAACATGTCAAAGGTTATACAAATGATATATTACACCACTGTTTTTAACGGTGTATTTTTAACGGTTATTTAATGTAAGACAGGTTGACACTACTATCAGATTAAATGGAGAGAAACTGAACCTCGTGGATGAGACTGTTTTTCTCGGGCTTACCTTAGATCGCAATTTGCAATGGAGCCCACACCTATCTGGTCTTGCTGGTAGATTGAGCTCTGCCGCTTATGCTGTACGAAGAATCCGGCAATTCACCAATGTAGAAACGGCGCGGTTAGTTTACTTCAGTTATTTTCACAGCATTATGTCTTATGGCATCCTAATTTGGGGCAAGGCGGCCGACATAGAGACAATCTTTATCCTGCAGAAGAGGGCGGTCCGGTCTATTTACAATCTTGGCTCCCGAGATTCACTTAGAGAACGCTTTAAAGAAATCGACATCCTTACAGTAGAATCTCAGTATATAAATGATGTAATATTGTATACACACAAGAACATCAAATCTTTCAAGAAAGTGTCGGATGTGCATGGTTTCAACACTCGGAATAAGCATAAACTTGCCGTCCCTAAATTTCGTCTACGAAAAGTCAGTAAGTCTTTTTTGGGAAATTGCGTGAGGTTCTACAATAAAGTGCCTGTAGATGCATGGGAATTGCCTCACAATTCATTTAAAAGTTACATAAAGACCGCTCTCTTGAAAAAAGCATACTACAAAGTGGATGAATACTTATGTGATGGCACCACCTGGCCAAGGCTGAAAACAGAAGATAATTAGGACATCAATGTGACTTGGCTGCGTCCAGAAGATATTCGTGTATGGTGTCCGGCTCTGTTGCCGTTGTCCGCTGCGTACTAATTGTAATACAATTGACAAAAATAATGTTTTATTTATTTGACATGATGACATGAAATGTATATTTCATCAATTTTTGTTATTTGACATTTGGAGACCATATACATCTCCAGTTTATGTATATGTATTATTATACTTATTGTTTGACCGTGGAGGCGTTTTACACCTCTGCTGATTTTAAATTTAGTTTAAATTGACCCTAGAGACTATACATCTCTAAGCCATTTAGATTAAGTATAGTATTAATTCTGGGACCCTATACATCCCTTTGTAATTTAAATTTTTCACAGATATTTGACCTGGAGACCCTATACATCTCCTGCTCAATTAAAACGTGCCAGTAAAGTAAAGTGTTCTGGTTTTGCTGTTTTAATAATTACTTTTTACACTTGTTTCTAAAATGCGGTATTTTTTTTCTCTCTTAATCTTTTAATGACAGAGTGAGGTTTCTTTGTGTAGTTTGTCTGTGGTTGCGTATTGTAAGAGCTAATGTAACTTGTTTTTAGAAAAAATGACTTTGTGCCAAGTTTCTTGCGTCGCATTCTTCTTGGCAATCATGGTCTTTCCGAAAGCGCTGGTAGACTCAAAAAAAATGACGTGTAAAAGAGCATTCAACTGCCTATTTGCTGAATAAAATTTTGAATTTGAATTTGAATTTGAATTTGAATTTGGTGTAAAAGAACTGATTTTTTTGCCTAATTTCATACAAAGTTGCGAACTTTAACCTTACTCAAGTTAATTTTATTTCCGTGTATTAGCCTATATTGCACAGACTTTTTGCACTTAGCTGGCCACCATTTACATTTCTTGTATTTACGCTTTCCAGTGAAACGTGCGGTCGTGCGCCGACGGCGCGGTGTGCGTCGTGCCTCTGGCGGCTTGGGGTGGCGCGCGCGTCTGCATCCTGATTAAACGCCCCCGTGCCCCGTTACAGCCACATAAACATTTAGCGTAAGCCCATGAAGCCGATTTACTAACTATTTAACTCATAATTTTGCAAGGTTCTCTTTTGTTTTTATTTGAACACTAAATTCAACATAACTAGTGCAAATTTGGAGTCTCAGATCGCAGAAGATAAAGCTAAACGAAGTTCTGCAACAGGCCAATTAACTAAATTCAATAACTGTTTTAGGAAATTAAACGTCGATAAACCGCTCAATGATTTACCTAATTGTCATTATTCTGAACACATGGTCTCTAATTACAAACGGATTGACTTTCGAGACATATTATTCCTTGGTACACAAGTTATACAACGATCGAATAAAAGCGATTAAAAAATATTTGAATTCATACTTAGACGGCGAAACCTCACGAGTTATATCTAATTTAGATGTTTTGGAGCATAACTATTCAGGGGCTTGGGATCTCTTATGCGAAAGGTACAAATAATAAAAGGCAATTAATCACTAATAATTAAACTGCTTTGTGATGGTGAGCATCGATGCCATGCAACGGGAGTGTGATAAGGCTCTGCGCTTTCTAAAATGATAATTTAACAAGAAAATTGAGAGCGCTTAAAACGCTCACGTTAGCCGATCACGGATATCCGAAAATTTCTTTAAAATCGTGCAGTTGTTTTAGAAACTTCCTAGATCAAAAAGGAATAAAAAATCTAATAAGCATGAAATTACAGATAAAGGCTTGTTCAGACAAGACCTTTACAATTTCAGCCAAACAAAGTAACCATAAGGGTAGGCGAACATCGGGTGTACGACTGCAGGGTCCTTCGGCATCCCACTGTCGACGAAAGATGGGCGCAGGCTTCTAAACTCCAGCTGTGCCATGTCTGCTAGATCGCGCAGATCACGAGACGCGGCATTGTAAATTTAACGGCTGCCGTATGTGTAAGAAACGTCACAACGCATTTCTACACAAATACAAAACACATTGTCATGTAACCCTCATCCTGGTAGTGCTAGCATGGACCCGGACTTACGGTCTATTTCCGCCGCTACAAAGGCTTTCTAGAATCGCAATGTAAGACATCCGTCCACATCAGCACTAACCAGTGGGTAGTGAAGTTCTATTGTCCACAGCATTAATTGAAGTTTTTAATCCTCCATAAAAGGAAAGAAACTGTAAAGGCCCTTTTGGACTGTAGTAGCCACTCCTCTTACGTAAGTGAAATCTTGAAGCAGAGGGTCGAGCACGAAGTTTCCAAATGATGCTTAACATAATCGAATAGTAACGTTATAGACAATTTTGTGACGTTTGGAACAGCGCCTGCCCGTGAGCGTATTTGGAACTAACATTTATTATGAGGTTTCTCGATTTCGGTACAATAACGTAACGTTACGCAGGATACGAAAAATTCGTGCTCGGCCCCCTGAGCCTACAGTTGCCTTCTCTTCCCATAATCGCCAAATCTATTTGAGGAATAGGTTTTGCACTAAAATGCATGCCAGAACATAAAAATCCGTCCAAGTGCAAGTCGGACTAGCGCACGAAGGGTTCCGTACCATTATTATATATAAAAAGGGCAAATAAATCATATCTGTTTTATGTCATATGTCATATCTGTTGTGTGTTGTGTGTGTCACTTGAGTATTTATTTTATTCTGTTTTTGTTATTTGTTATAGCGGTAACAGAAATACATCCGGAGAAATACAACAGAGATTCCGTGAACTAGTAATTTTATGTCAATCGCATTAAAGCTAATGAGCATAAAATTTTTAAAGTTTAATTTACTAGTCCACGTTTATTAGTCAACACGTCGTTTTTATTTACATATTGTCAACTGTATTATTAAATTTAATTGTAATAATATAATTAAAATTAACAGCAAACGAGATAATTATATAATTGCATGCATCATGAAAACGAAAACTTGTGACAAATAGAGATCTTTCTTTTTAAAAGGCTTCTTAAAAATAAAGTTGCCTTGATAAAACTCATCCCATACAGTATCCACAAATCTCAAGCAGCCTTAATTTGCAGGTAAGCGCGGCCACAGCACCTGGCAGCCCACCGGCCCAGCGGCCGCGCTGGCCCCGGCGAGGACGGCAGCGTTCGTTTGTCGGCGCCGGTACATACTGGGATCCCAGCGAAAAAGGCTTCGATCAGTAATTTCCTGGATAACAACAGGTCACGAACAAATACGAAATAATAACCTAACCAACTTAGAAAAGTTGCAAAATCCCCGACATTTTCATTTCAAAGTTCAATATTTCAAAAACGGGTGAACCAATTTTAATGAAACTTAGCTAAGAAACATCTCGATTAAACTAGCTTTCGATTGAAAGAACAGCATTGAAATCGGTCTATCCGTTCAAGAGCTATGATGCCACAGACAGATACACATGTCAAATTTATAACACCCCTCTTTTTCGTCGGGGGTTAAAAATATGGCACCGTTTTATAGTGTCAGTTTGCTATTGATTATTTTAATCTAATATAATCCTTATGCTGTTGCACGTTATTCTTATTATTTATTAATAAGAGCTCACTCTACAAGTGAGCCGTTATTTGCCGAGTAATTTTTGACGCTCTGACTTGACATCTATTGTAATTATTGATCGAAGGAAAAGGGGTTAATTAATTCTGCAATAGTTGAACAGCTGATTCGTGGATGAATAAATCAAGAGAACTACCAGTGTCTATACAAAGTCGCGTTCCTTCCAATCCATAAGCTGTCTGTAGCTTGTTTCATTATAGATAGGGAGGTCTCTGTCTCCCCTGAGATAGAAGCTGAAATAGCTGCATTTTTCAACATTTTACATTATTTAAACGATAAAAACAAAATATAAAAATACTTATTATAATACTTATTATCTATCTCAACTTGTTCTTCGTATTTAATATTTATGATATATGCATCACAAGTAAATCGTAAATATTCAAGTCGGAATTAATATTCTGTCACTACATCACAAGCATGATTTACTTTGACTTGTGACATACACCAATGTATAGAGAATTTAATAGGCTAGAAGTTCCACGTTTAACATTATTATCATATCTTTTTTATAATCATCATCAGCCTGTTTACGTCCCACTGCTGTGCACAGGCCTTTATTTATAATATTTTAAAGTTTTTAAATAAGGTATTTACGTATTCGGTGCGATTTCTGAACGATTTTTTTTTGCGTAAAGACGCGTTATTTGTGATAACACTGTGTAAAATAAAGTTAGACCGACATTTAATACATATCGCCACTAAAACGAAGTTTAGTAGAAGTGAGGTGGGGTGAGGAAGGCGCGAAAGGTTGTGATGGGGTGCGTAGCCCGGAAGCATCCCACACATACAAGTACCACCGCCGGGAATCGAACCTGGCTGGGTGATTGTAATTATTCTAGCTCGGGAAGATAGGGTCGTGGACATAATTGATACCACAGGATTATCTAACGAAATTAGGTCTTACGCCTGCTTTATTAAGTATAGCAAACTCTTTAAGTCTAAGTACAATAGTTATTGCCGGAAGGGCGTTAGGCAAACAAGAATACTACGGTAAGTAATACTACGTTAGCATGCGGTAATCACAATCATAGCAGATTAATCAATCTACGGACGTTCCCGGCCGATATGGTCCGGGAATATGGCCTGAAGGGCCGTACGGGCCGGAAGGGCCTGACTCTACGTACTCGCGGTCTAGCGCCCGCGGGTGCTACGGTATACGGCAGGTAATGGGGTCTAGGATAGGAGGCGATCCGGAGATCCGCCCACAACCGCCTTCCCGGATGGTGAAGGTTCTCAGGCGCACGACCGGAAAGGACCCGCCGCGAATACCTGAGTAAGGATTGGAGACCCTGGTAGCCGATCCGGAGATCCGCCCACAACCGCGTTACCAGGGGGGTAGGAAAGGGGGGAGTGGCAGTACGTCGGAACTGAACTGTTGGGGACCACGGCCCGGAAATCAACCCACAGCCGCAGGTCCGCACAGTATGGCAGTTGCCGACGCCATGCACGCTGTACGTTTTTTTTTTTTTTTATACCTGATGATGCTGTTAGTGTTGCCACTGTGACAGCTTTGCCCTGGCTTCGGTGGGCGTGCTCGGCTGGGCCGGCACAGCCGCTACCTTTCTACTACGTCTTCTGCCTCATTGTTCATGACGGGGCTGAATCTGCCCGGTATGTGCCGGTATCTTGTGGCAAAATGTGGGCGGGTATCCGCAGTCCTGGGGGGCCGTCCACGGCGACGTCCTCCTGTCCTTTGGAGCCGGAAGCTTTGGGCTTCCTCCACAGCAGTCTGTATGGGGTCGATGGGGTCAAGGAGAATGTGTTTGGGGCGCCTGAGGGGCGATCGTACTGTGGCTCGAATATCGGGATCCTCTGAGGGGAGTTGGGGAGCATAACTAGTGACGCACGCTGTACGTAGTGCTCGGCCGGCTTTTATAGGAATCGGCGGGCGCGGCGCGGCCTGCACGGCGCCCGTTGCGGAGGTGCCGATGGCCGTCGTCTCGGCGCGTTGCAAGGTTCAAGGTCATCTTCTCAGGGAAGCCTCTTAAATTCGTGTGGCACATAGAGCAGGCTTATTATTTTAAATGTTGACGACATTGTAAGGACATTGGCAGTCGTCTTGGTTTTATCGTCCTTGATCACCTTTTAGCTAAATATTTTTCGACTCCTGAAAGCTTTTTTTTTTTCAGCTTAACCTTGTATTGTATGTACCACGTATAAAATGATTTCTAATATTAACTTTCCCCGAGATACATAGTGAAGTAGTGACCTGTCTGACAAAGGCCTTTATCGGGTTGGTAAGCAAGATCGGAGATCCTCAGTCCAGAGTATCAGAGGTTGATGAAAGCTGGCAGATGCCGCTACTCGTGTCGATAGCTGTCAAGACCTAAGAAGACTGCAGAATGCCATTTTCGGCTTTGTAACGTTGCGACGAAATTAACAAGTTCTCTGTCCCGTGTATTGTGTCACCAATTGTTATATTGTAATTAATAATATTTTGGATGTTGGTTTTACACACCGTAAAAAACGTTTGTTGTTTGTCCTTAGACTAGGAACACATTGTACATGGGGACAGGAAACCTGTTAAGCGTGCCATGCTGGCCGTTATGTTAAGGTACATTTCACCCGACACTTAAGAGGTTATTAGTGACATGTGTTTTGGAGATATTAATTTAAATCACGTATGTTTATAGTTATCAAATTGATCATCTCATTCGGTACGAGCTATTTTAGAGTGTGATAATAAAGTGTAGAAATTAAGGGATGGCGCCACTTACTTCACAACTGGCCCATTTTCTTTTCGACATAAAATGTTCACACGCTCAGAGCCGTGGCGCGCAGTGTGCCCTTCTCTGCCGCCGACTCGTGCGCTCCCAGAAGATGGACCACAAGTTTTTCCGAAACATGGACTAAACTCGATTTATATACATACGTGAGTGATCCGTTTATTTCACTATAACTCTCATTGTAGTTTCATATGAAAAAGCTCGTGTATCTCAATAACCTCGTAATAAAATTTGTTTCATCTGTTGCCTACTTTTTATTATCGTCTTTATAGAGATATATAAACTTAATTTACTGTTTCAGTTGCACACTTTTTCTCCTAACTAATATAGACGAATACCATGTTTTATTGTAGAAATATATGATCGTTACTTAATATTTTTTGTATATTTACATTACAATTATAATTATATTTAGACAAAATAGTCTTAGAACATTAAAAAAAAATCACCATGGACAAGTATGGACACTAGTTTCAAATAATTATGCTAAATTGTTCCAACAAGTATTTTAATTTAAGTTAGTTTGCTGGTTCAAAGCAGGACCTTGTGCGAGGTTCGTCCGGATCGATAGCACCATCTTACTCGCAAATTCTGCCGCTAAACAGCAGTGATTGCAATCAATCAATCAAATAAATTTATTTGTCAGAATACGGTTACAAAGGTTCTTATTGTCTAATATTGCAGGTGTACAAACATTTAAAGTCCTATTTACATAATGTCTAACTAAGAATGAGTAAATTAATGTCAATGGTAGTCATAATGTCAAATGGATATTATTATACTATCTTTGTATTGGCGTACATAACGTGGCTTTAGTATATTAAATAAAACCCAGAACTTTATATAAAGCAATTTACTGCACAGGAAAGTACATGACAGTAGAAAAGTTAGATGAGTAATAATAAATTAACATGGCGGCGCTGTAAGGCTGTACAAACGCCTGTTTGGCTTTAATAGCAAACTAGCACCAATAACTCTGTAGCTCTCAGGAATATAGCAGGTTTCATAGGGCCGAAACAATATTTAATCAAGTCAATTGTATCATGTCAAATATTGCCTTATACTATAATAACAATTTTCTTGAAGCCATTTTGTTAATTTATTTTTGAACAGAACTTTATTTTCAATTTTAATGTCTTCAGGCAATCTGTTATACAGGACTATGCACATATTATAACAGTTTTTCTTATAAATAGATGAGTGGCAAGGAGGCTGGCACAATAGGTTCCTGTATTGAGTTCGTGTGTGTCTTGTATTGGTGTCACTGCAATTAACAAAATAGTAGATTGTCCTTAACAAGAATGCACGCCTCCTTTATATACATGCACGGAAGTGGCAGTACTTTATATTTTTTAAATAGAGGTTTGCAGCTCGCAAGAAACCATGCATTATCCAAGGCACGAAGACACCTTTTTTGCAATTTGAAAACCCTCTCCATGTCTACGGAATTGCCCCATAACAGTAATCCATAGCTTAATACGGATGAAACATAGCCGTGATATGACGTAAGAGCTGCATCTATTGAAACTGATTGTCTAAGTCTTTTTAGAGCAAAGACAAAAGAGGACAATTTCGTACATACATGATCCACGTGGTGTTTCCAATTTAGTTTATTGTCAATATTAAAGCCCAAGAATGTTACCATGTCAACCATTTCTATGTTCTCATTGTTATAGCATATTTGTAAAGGTGAAGAGGTTGAATTGTAGGAACCAAACTGGCCTTTGTCTTAGCTATGTTAATTCTTAGCACTGCACTGTTATGTTCTGATGTGGAGAGTAAGACAGCCAAGGAAATCACAGGCACAAGAGGCAATTCATCTCATCCCTCTAGATTGGCAACGCATCTGCAAACCTCCTGGGGTTGCGGGTTACTATGGGCGGCGGTGATCACTTACCATCAGGTGACCCACGTGCTCGTTTGCCTTCCTATTATAAAATGAAAAAAAAAATACTTGCGTAACAATATGAGTATTATGAATATGGAACATTTTTTTAAAGGAATAAAAGTGTATAAAATGGGTGTTGCCAAAGTGTTCCAAAACTATTCTAACTAATATTATAAATGCCAAACTAACTTTGTCTCTCTGTATTTCAGTTTGCATGATAGATTTAATATTATTATCTACACACATATCATAAGTCCTCTATAATGCGTTCAGAAACCGTAGAAAATGACCCGCATTGCAGCACGCCGTCGCCTCCGCCGCCAACCACCACGACCAGCAGGTCCAGCAGTAAAGTAATAGTCATTACGACATCGAATTCGATGTCGTAATGACTTTTCGATATCGAATTCGATGTACCGAATTTGACAACCAACGTAATTTACAATCATAGTGAAATAAAACGGATCACTCACGTATATGAGGAGTTCAGTCCGGCATGTATAATTAATAATGTGATATATTTTAATTTTTTTTTACAAAAAAAAAAAACAGTTCACGAAACGTCAGCTCGGTATGTTTGTCTATGATTTAAATAAAAAAACAGTCAAATTCGTGACAGATATGGGTATGATACATGTCTTCGGCTTCTGAACCCATCTTAGAGTACTTATAATATGTGTGTAGATAAAGTAATGTATGCAACTGTACATAATTAGGCCTTAAAACACTCGTGTGATCCTATTATGAAACTCAGCTTCGCCTCGTTTCATAAAAACACTCGTGTTTTAAGGACCCTCATTATGTAGCAGTTGCATAAACTACTATAATAAAAGCCCTTGTTTTGTAAAACTGGGTTGGAATATTCGATAAATAAAAATATCTTTGCCGATACGAAGCCCGCTGAAACAGAAGCTCTTCATGTCTGCAATTAACAATGAATTGTCATTGAAAACTGGCAATTGTAAAGTTCGTGAAATAGGAGTCAGAGGCCCGAGTACGAATATTCGAAACCTGCGCCACGTAAAATCGAATAGTAAACGTTATCGAGTTTGTACGACGTTTGGAACAGCGCCCGCCCGTGAGCGTATTAGGAACTAAAATTTAGTATGCGGTAACCGTAACGTTACGCAGGATTCGAAAAGTCTTGCTCGACCCTCTTAGTGACGTGATGCCGGCGCGCGAGGCTCCCTGTAGACCCCGGCGCTCCTGGCGGTCGCCCAGGTCGCCGCCCCCCAAGACCGACACTGGCCATAGACGGACAGACCGACATACACCGCTTTTTAGGGTTCCGTACCTCAGATGAAAAAACAGAACCCTTATAGGATTACTTTGTTGTCCGTCTGTCTATCTGTCAAGACCCTTTTTCTTTTGAACGCGTGGAGGTAGCATGCCGAAATTAATATCAAATACTCAAGCCTGCGGTCCCTTGAAGCTGTGAAAAATTAACCTTCCAAGTGAATGCAATCAAAAGATACAGTCATTAAAAAGGTGGTTTCCATACAAATCGCCGTACTGAGAAAACCAAAAGGGTACTTCCAGTTGTCCTACAAACTTGAAATGTGTTATGAAGGTAGGTCTTATTGCACAACCACCCAAAAAAGTGTCAAAATCTTGAATTTTTATGTCTGTGTAAATTTCGCAGACCAATAAAAGTTGACCCCACACTGTAAATTTTGCTTAGGAGCAGGGCTCTGCTTACACTGGGGAAAAGCATTAAAATCTTTCTACGGAACCCTCGTGCGCGAGTCCGACTCGCATTTGGCCGGTTTCATTTAATTATTACTTTTAAATAAAAAAAATGTGTTTTATTGACTGCCTTTCCCTCTATTTACAGTATTTACTTATAGCCATTTAGATGCAATCGAACTTTATAGAGATAGCTGCGCACCAGGGCAGTGTTTAATAAAGTTATAATTTACAAGCGGAAGTCTCATTCAGTCATCTTTTGTCAGAAAGAGATATCCGCTTGTAATTTGTAGCTTTATAAAACAAGGCCCAGAAGTGGAATCTACGAGCTTTTTTTGTGCAAGTATTCGGGCCTTCAAGTTTGCCGTTAGATGGCGTTGAGATATGTTAATGAATTTTTTTTTAACTTCAACACTGGCTGCCGGCCATGAGCAGCACCGGTGGGATTAGAAACCTGACAAATAATTTAAGTGTATTAGGTGAGGCGGGCAGTCGACATTTTGAAAGCTATATTAACTTAAGTACCTACAAAGTAAAAGGGCGGGTAATACCTACCGCAATTTTAATATAATCCTGGTCTTAAATTACGGCAAAATCGCAGTCCTGTGAGCAGCCAGGCTCCCGTCAGTCGCACCCAATGAGTTTCAGAAAACAAAATCTGTTATTACTCGGAGCCAGGTCTGGTGAGCGATGCTGAACAGGTCTAAGGCTAGGCAGGTCTACTAAGGCATCTGCCATCAAAAATAAACATTTAACTAGATACCTTGTACCTAAATTACTTCCATTTTACAACTATAGAAGCTTAACTATAAATTCATCTCTATCACTCTTCTAGTGCCCTCTCCTATCGGAGGTCGGCTATCTTTGTTTTTGAGACTGCCGCTCGTAAGAGGGATCCGGTACTCTTCCCGAACCAGTCTCTCCGATTCCTTAACCAAGAGGTACGTCTGCGGCCTTGAATCTTATCACTACAAGTACCTAAGTAGGTATAATACCTAAATCTTCTAATTCAATTTATAATTAGTAGATGAGTAGATGGAAGACGGATCGGATAGCTAATAATTATTTATCTTTGTGTCTGTAATTAAACAAAGAATAAAACTTAATTTTGAAATGGACGCTGTAAAGTATGTAGGTACCTACTTACCTAATCTCATCTGAATCAGATTTACTTTATTTGTAATTGGTACATGTAGGTACGTAGTCTCTCTCGCACCGATCTTCGTGGGTAGTAAGGGCCCTAATACATTATGTTAAGTAGGTATACAGGTACCTACTTCAGGCAAACTCTTTTCAGTTCCTTCTGTCTGACTGAAGTGGAGACCACGTCGCGGAAAACGCAGGTAGCTGGCTCAATAGTACACCTTTTGTGAGGAACCGATTTATTTCAAGCAGTGAACGCGGTAGGCTGATAACAATGACGTACACGTACTTACAAGTAGTTCCTATACAATACACTCTTTTTCTTCGGGCAGTCGTGTAAAAAGAACTGTCTTTCGAACGAGCATGTATTAAGTAAGTACCTACGTTCCGACTTTCACCAAGTTGATTATGATCGAACGAAGGAACATTAATTAAGCTTTCATCTAAGTACCTACCTATTCTGTGCCGAAAAAAAATCTATTTTTTTTGCGGCCTTGTTTTCTGCCGCCGATTAGGCATTGAGGGCAATAATACTTGTCTAAAATGAAAAATGTGAGAAAATATACTTAAGTAGGTAGGTACTTACTTACGGTATATTTCAAAAACCCAAAAAAGGTTTAAAATTTTAGCTAAGTGCTTATAATAAGGTGTAGTGCTACTTACTGTGAAGAAAGTACCTAAGTAATTTGTGTAAGCTATTCTGAGAGGAGGCCTGTGCCCAGCAGTGGGACGTAATAAAGGCTGGAAAAATTATTTGATTATTCATGACAACATTTATTACCTACCTAGGTAAATCGCTTAGTAGTACAGTACAGTTTTATTTTGTGTTGTCGTTGCAATTATGTGATTTAATGTATGCTTAAGAATAAAAAACAAAGTGGACTCCACAATCCTAGCAAGCATCTTTGTTTCCATAAACCGCCTCTATCAGAAAATGATCAAACCATTGATGTTTTATCTACGAAAATAGAAACCATTTATGTTTTATAATTATATGGATGGATCAAACACATTTTATCCGTTCTAATCTGAGGGTTTTATTTATAATTGTTTATGTACTAAACTAACATACCTAGATAGGTTTATTTTTACCTACTAACAGTCTATTGCAATTTAGTGTGTAATAAATAATTCTAATTTGATTTAATTTAGTTCTAGTATACATAATTGAATTGTTTTAGCTTGGATTTCATGACATTGTAAATTGCTTTTGAATGTCATATATAAATAAATTATTCTAATCTAATAATCCTAGTGATTATATTCTCTTCATTTGCCTAGAGATTTTCATTAGCTTTAGCTCATTAGCTCTCAAATAATACCGGCAATTTGACCGGCCCGGCATCATGAGTTGCGGACCTTTGGCAAGCCTTGCACAGTTACAATATACCTACCTAATATAACTATTTGTTTGTCGGATACCGTTTAATATTTACATAGGACATAAGGGCCTGCTACACGGTTGGTAACAGAGCTTCCAACACAGTGACCTTGGTCGGTTTCCAACCGTTTGTGTAAACAACCTTGCAACGCCCTTGGTTTACGGGCGTGCGTTAACAACGCGTTCGCTCCACCGTGAAAGACGGTGGAAGGCTTGTTGGCAACCGCACGAGCATGTTGCAAACCGCGTTGTCAACCGTTAGTTCAGTTATGTTTATGTCTAAAGTGCTAAAGCGACATCAACTTTTTGAAGTTTTGAAAAGCAAGGAACCATTTTTTATGTTTTCTCCACGAATTCTAGTTCGCGACGCACTGAAGTTGTAGCAAGCAGGGTTTGAGACTGTGTTTGCAACCGTCGTTCCGACCGAGCAACAAACCACATACCAAGGTCACGTTGGTGGAAGTTCTGTTGCCAACCATATAGCGCAAGTTTCAGGCGGTGGATGCGACCGTCGTCGCGACCGAGCAACAAACCATCCACCAAGGTCACGGTGGTGGAAGCTCTGTTGCCAACCGTGTAGAAGGGCCAATACATAGGACATAGGAGAAATACGGTGCTACCAACATAACCGCTCACCAATCTACCACCTGTCTATTTATTTTTGTGTAACTGGCATTTTTACATAACTGACTAAACTAAACTATGGAAACTATCTCAGTTATAAATAAAAGGAATGAATTAAAGTGTCTTTTGTAAATCGCACCACATTTTTGTATGCTACTGTTTTTTAGCGAGACAGACAGAAAACATTGGACAGAGAAAGAATTGTTTAATTTTTTTATTGACTGTCGATCCTCACACATCCTTGGTAATTAGTGGTGCACATCGATGATTGATTATGTCTATTTATTTTAGTTTTAACATAGGCCAAGTACTTGGTTTTAACTTACCCTAATAAAAATAATTATTTAGGTTTATGTAATAATGTTCCTACCTATACTCAAGCAAAGGAATCTCAAAATAGACTCTCTAGCACGGTACATCTTTCCTCGACTTTTAGCATTCGTCACTTTCTAACAAATATGTAAGTGCGAGAGGGAGGAACGCTTTATGTTATGGATAACCCTTAGCGTGCTAAGGGGTCAGTAGTACTAATTATGATTATCTCCATATGCACGTGCTTTAGTAGTAGAATATTGTTTCCTCAATAGTAAAGTATTAGCTTTTGCCCGCGTCTTCGTACGCGTAGACAATAACGTAAGTTACCTAATAGAAATACTGGTTTTTAACGGACGATGGTGGTGTTGCTGTTTTTTTGATGGAACTACCTACCTACTTAATTAAATGTTGAAAACGACTAAGTATACACCATTAACATTCTACAAACATATTGCAGTTCTTTTCTGACACGACTACCTACTTTTGCAAAAAATCCCGGGGGACAGAAATAAGTAAATTAGGTATACATTTAAACCCATTAAAAAATATATGACTAATAGAAAGCTACACTGTTTCTGATTGACATTAGGCTACTTTATCCCGAAAACAGACAGACAGACAGACGGACAACAAAGTGATTCTATAAGGGTTCCGTTTTTTCCTTTTGAGGTACGGAACCCTAAAAAGTGTATAAAGTTCCCGCGGTATAGATCTACATATTTAAAAAAAATCTTAAATGACAATCAGAGACATTATGGTAGCTTCCTATTGGTGTTTTTTTTTAATGAGTCCCGAAATTGAATTCACTTATTTCTATCCAGCGGGAATTTTGCATTTTAACTCTTTAGATCGATTTAAGTAATAAAAAACTTTATTTAATTGAAAGCTACTTACCAGTTCTTGACTGATGTTGGCTAAGTACCTATTTTTCCTAGGGAAAATGCAAAACTCCCTGGGGATAAAAATAAGAGAATTTTGGATTTCGACCGATCAAAAAAATCTTTTCGTTAATTGAAAGCTACACTGTTTCTGATTGACATAGGCTACTTCTATCCCGAAGTTGATTCACTTATTTCTATTCAGCGGGAATTTTGCATTTTCCCGAAGAAAAAGTAGCCTATGTCAATCAGGGATAGTGTAGTTTCTATTGGTGAAAAAAAGAAAGAAACGAAGTTTAGGTATTTCCCTATCTCGTGGGAAATTCAAAAAATCCTTAAGAAATATGGCTGTAAACTTTCAAGTCTCTATATCCGCTAGTCAGTTATTATGAAAATAATACTATTTGGTCTTTATCCCGTAGAAATTTCGGAAAATCCTGAAAACCGTTTTTGGCTGTTATTGTTACCTACTGCATGCCAAATTTGAAATATCTAATAATTATAGTTACCTACCTACGGAGATAGAGTCGCTTTGATTCGAAAATGTAAATCCCATTTATTCCCTTTCCCATGGGAATTTCGAAAAATGCTTCCTTAGTGCACCTCTATGATACTCTAGGTACATGTATGTCAAATTTCAAGTCTCTAGCTCTAGTCTAGTCTCTAGGACCGGCAGGTACTTGGGGGCAACAAACAGCGAATACGCGTTTTCACTTTACTGTATTCTCCATTTGCTGGGCACTATCACGTTAATTTGATGTGTAATACACTATCTTCACTATCCACGAACGGAAACTAAAATTCAATTGACTGACAACGATTCACTTTCACCGATTTCCCGCCAAAGGTACGAAACAAAACAAATTGACAACCGTTTGACAAACTGCCAATAAAAGCAAAGGCGAAACATTATTTCCATTTTCCACAACTATCTTGAATCGTAACTGTTCGACGGTAGTGTGCTGTTAGCAGCTGTTAGTGTGAGCTTGGCCTTATGAAAAAAAACAATGGTGTGACAGCCATGACAGCTGAATCAGGCCCTAAACTATGAAGTGCAAAATTCGAACTTCGTGTCGTGCCGTCCCGCTCACGCTAATATGATTTAATACGAGAACGAGCGGGACGATACGATACGAACTTCGATTTTCGAATTTCGTAGTCGTCCCCCAGCTGTGATGTCTATGGTCAGTTTCAATTATGTAAAAAATATGTACATAAGTAAATTAAAACAATAATTAAGGTAAAAAGCATGAAATAAAACGGGATAAAAATATCCTATGTATTATTCCAGGTTGTAAACTATTACCATGCCAAATTTCATTCCAATCTGTTCAGTGGTTTTTGCGTGATGCTTCCACAAACAAACATACAAAATTAACAAACGTGCCGAGTCGCCCGAGTATACCAAAGATAATAGAGTAGAGTCTACGATTTTATTATATAGAGAATAGAGAAGAGAAGAGACTGAGGCTGACTGGTAGAGATCCCTTATAGGGATAAGTCCGCCTTTGTACTGTATCTCACTGTTGGTAACCTGTATTTATTTCTGTATTTTCTGTACAATAAAGCGTTTACTTACTTACTTACTTAAGAGATGAATAAAATATCGCTATCAATTGAAAACCTTACCGCCCTAGAGGGGCTGCACTTAAACTAAGAAATTCGAAAATAGAAGTTCGTATCGTATCGTCCGGCTCACTCTCACGTTAAATAATATTAGCTTGAGAGGGACGGCACGATACGAAGTTCGAATTTTGCACTTCGTAGTCGGGGGCTGTGTAGAAACCTCAGAAACCGTTTTTTTTTGTTAGCTTTATCCATTCCGTCAAAGGAATCTAGGTCCATACTGCCTCGTCTGTCATATAAAAACATCATGTTGCTTAGCATTTTAACATGTTCCTAAGTAGCATGCTTCTTTTTAACGAAATACGTACACACATGACATGCTACCAAATAGCTTTCTTTCGTGCCACTAATGAACATTATTTAGCTGGGGCTTAACAGTGCAACACTATAAATTTTATCCACGACCTTTAGCATTCGTCACTTTCTAACAAATATGCAAGTGCGAAAGGAATAAATACTTATTACACGTATGCTTGGTACAGGAAATCGCCTCAGCTTCGTATAGTTCATTCCACAATAATAATAACTATCAACTTACTTATAACAATAACCCAACAAAATATGGAAACAAAAGCACCACCCTGAAGCACTGCATAATTACTTACGTGTAATACTTAATTACAACGAAAATTAGCGTAAGTTGGTAAACAATAAAATATTTTAGATATTGCTCAGAAATACCCTAGTACATCTTAAAGAGCTAATTTTTGTCCATAGGCTAGGAATACTTCTATGTTTACATTATGGAAATGTGACAGTAAGTAGAAAGTAGGTAGGCAATTACATTTTGTTTTAAGTTACATTATAATAATAACGCCGAAATGGGAAAATCGATACTTAAATCCCTTTAAACTTTATCTGATATTCATGGATTTGTTTACAAAGCCTAACCATCGAAAGAGGGAACGCTAAGCAGCTGACAGGACGTGACTAGGACAGGCTGATTACTCAGACTGTGACGGGTCTTAATTTACGGAAAATTAACAAAACAACGGACAAGGCTGTATGGACTTAGTTTCCTTTGCCTATTCTTTATGGAATGAATTTTATATATAAAAAAAATGTTTTACATACTTTAATTTTAGTTTTTATTTAGCTATTATATTGTGTTTCCATGCCATTTATAAATGTTTCAATATTCGTTAGTCTTAATTTTCTACTTTAACGGTTTAAAACTAGGAATCCAAAGCTTCGTCCTTCAATGAACGAGCCACTGTCGATATAATTACCACACTAGCAAGTTTGACAGCGATGATAGAAAAAAAAATTGTCTTTGGTCATTCGAACCGATTGGATTCCGATTATCAGGTCGTACATTATTAGGTCGTACATTATAGTACAAAACCTTGTACGGCCTAATAATGCGCGACCATGATATTGTACGACCTGATAATCGGAAGCCAAAAATGGATTCCGATTATCAGGTCGTACATTATTGGTCGTACATTCCGGGTCGTACATTATTGGCTCCCCATCTGTGGACTTGTAGTGGTTTGCACCGGAGCGTAGAGCTCCGGAGATTCTCCGGTACTCCAACGGTGAAAGCAATCGGTGAAAAACACCGAAGAAACACCGGTATTCTCCGGTTATTTCTGTGCTGGGCGCGGGGGATGATTATTTAATTATATTTAATTATTATTGGGATGGTGCAATGAAACACGTCTTTCAAGTTCAGTTGTAGATTAGTCATAGACAATTTTATTTGTTTCTTAAATCAGGATGGGAGTCGAACCATAGACAATACTACATGCCCTTTCTTAAAAAAGTAAATTTGACATTGACAATACATTGACATTTAATTGGCATTTGACATTGACGTTTCATTGTTTATCATCTGACAAACATGAATCTACAAATTTGCAATACATTCGATTAAATAAATTAAAACAATTGAAATTAATTATTACTCGAAGTCATATTACAATACATTATACAAAATTATGTCAGTGAATTAAAACTACGTATTCAGTGTTTACATCGTCATTTACATATTATCTAGATATAAGCTAAGTTTGTTAATTTACAATAAATTATTTTATAAGTCTAATTTGTTTGTTTTCTTTAACAATCTTCCTCTAGAGCTGTACCTTATTTCAGGAGTATTGCTGCTAATCGCAATATCCATAATTTCAGGTAAGTTTTGTACATTGTTACTTGAGCCTGACTGACTATCTGACTGAGACATGACTAATTGATTTTCTGACAAAAATTCAATATCTTGATTATCTTCATTGACTTCAATGAACAATGGAGATTGCAATGTATCTGACTCATCATAAAGGCTTGACATAGGACTTACAATATTTGTATTATTTGACACATTATTTTGATCATTCGACGGACTTAATACATTTTGATTATTTGACGGACTTGATACATTTTGGTTATTAGACTGACTTAATACACTTTGATTATTCAATGGACTAATTACATTTGACTGACTTGACTCAATAGACATAAACGTTTCATTCATAGAATTCGTTTTAGAACAGTTTTGACTTTCATTATCAGATCTTGACATTTGACTTTTAGCTTTTTTAATATAATCAGGAATGTGATAACATCTCACTGTATCTTCCCTCCTAACATGTTTTTCACACTTACTTGGACTTTGACCTTTTGACTTTACAGTAATATTTGACCTATATTTACTGTTTGTAAATGTTTGACTAGACTGAGTGGACTGTGACTGTGACAATTTATGACTGTTATTGTTTGTGTTGCTAATATGACTATGACTATTTGACTGTGGCAGACATGACTTAAACAATTTAATATGTTGTGTATTTCTTCTATATACTGTGCCATTTTCACTTTTCACTAGGTAAGATCTAGGAAATTGAGCCTTAGACAAGATAAATCCTTTCGACCAAATTAGATCTTTAGGGTTTTTCTTAAAATAGACTTGATCATTTAGCTGAAATTCTTGGGGCTTATCAGCATTTTTGTTATAGTATAACTTTCTTTTATTTATCACTTCAGACTTATTTTTGAAATGATCTGCGAATTTGACAATTTTAGGCTTTAAATTGCTAGTTTGAGTAGGTAATTTAGTTCTTAATGTTCTTGACATTAATAGTTCTGATGGTGATTTTAAATTTCCTCTAGGAGTAGTTCTGTACTGTAATAGACCTATATAAATGTCTGTACCTGAACTCTCACATTTTCTTAATATGTTTTTTATAATTTTGACAGAAATTTCTGCGAGCCCGTTCGACCTGGACAAATGAGGACTAGATGTTATGTGTTCTATATCCCAGTCCTTCATGAAGTTTTGGAACTCTTGAGAATTGTATGGAGGACCACCGTCACTCACAAGTTGTATAGGAATACCATGTCGAGCAAAAATAGATTTTAAATGTGTTATTACAGTTTGGCTTCGATGATCTGTATTTAAATGAGCTATTTCAATGTAATTTGAATAGTAATCGACCACTAAGAGATATTTTTTGTTATTATAGTCAAATAAATCTGTAGCTACTTTTTGCCATGGCAATGTTGGCTGTTCATGATTTAATAAAGTTTCCTTTGTTTTATTTGAGCTGTATGTCATACAAGTCTCACATTGCCTTGTTTTTTCTTCAATGTCATGGTAAATGTTTGGCCAAAATACAATGCCACGGGCTAAATTTTTGGTTTTTTCCATGCCCATGTGACCTTCATGTAATTTTTGTAATATTTCTGACCGCATTGACTTCGGAATGACTACAGACTGATTTTTGAATACAATTTCATCTATTACATGGATTTCGTCGCGAATATTCCAATATGGTAGGGTTAATGGGTCACATTGTTGTTTACAGTTAGGCCAACCTGTTTTATGATATTCTATTAACTTTTGTAAAGTTAAATCTGACTTTGTATGAGACACAATTTGTTGCAGCTTATTTGGAGTTATTGCTAAGTTAGAAGTTAATAATTTTACCTGACAGACAATGTTGTTTTCCAGTTCATCTAAATCGAATTTATCTATTTCAGTATTTAAATTCATGACAGGAGCTCTTGACAAAGTATCTGAAACATACATTTCAGTACCTTTTGTGTATGAAACTACTAGGTCGTATGATTGTAAAGTTATCATCATTCTTTGGAGCCTTGCTGGGACATCTGAAAGTGGCTTTTTAAACAATGTCACCAGAGGTTGATGGTCTGTTTCTACGTGTATAGTTTTGCCATAAATATACTGATGGAATTTTTTGCATCCAAAAACAATAGCATATAATTCTTTCTCTATTTGAGCATAGTTTTCTTGTGTTTTTGTTAAAGACTTGGATGAGTAAGCAATAGGATTTTTCCCATGAAAAATTACTGCACCAACAGCTTTTTGACTTGCATCAACAGACATTCTGACTGGTTTGTTTACATCATAATGCACTAAGACAGGTGATTGACAAATTAGTTCTTTTAAATTTATGAATTGCTTATCATGACTGTGTGTCCATTGCCAAATGTTTTGTTTTTTAAGAAGATCTCTAAGTAAACTTGTCTCATGAGCTAAATTAGGAATATATGAACCTAAATAATTCACCATACCTAAAAAACGTTGGAGATCCTTGACATTCTCCGGCTTAGGCATTTTCATGATAGCTTCGATCTTAGAAGTATCTGCAGAAATACCATTTTTATTAAATATATGCCCTACATATGCTACTTCAGCCTTGTTAAATTTACATTTTGACTTGTTAAACTTTAAATTGACTTCTCTAGCTTTCCTAAGAACATTTTCCAACCTCGCATCATGTTCTGCTTGGTTTGAGCCATAAACAAGTATATCATCGACGAATATTAAAACACCAGGTAAATCACCGAACAGATCTGTCATTACTCTATGGAAAATTTCACCACTTGAATTTATGCCATATGGTAAGCGAAGGAATTTATACCTACCGAATTGTGTGTTAAATGTGCAGAGGTCACTACTTTCTGCATCTAGTTTGATCATCCAATATCCTGAGTTTGCATCTAATTTTGAAAAAATAGCAGCACCAGCTACTTTTGAGCGTAAATCGTCCAAAGTAGGATAAGGAAAAAGAGGTCTTTTAATAGCTTTGTTTAGGTTTCTAGGGTCTAGACATATGCGTAATTCACCATTGGGTTTTACTACAGGGACTATCGCGTTAACCCAGTTTGTTGGCTTGGTTACTTTCTCAATGACTTGTAATTGTTGCATTCTATCTAACTCTGACTTTAGCTTAGGGTGTAATGCATATGGAATTCTGCGAACCGGACATATTTTTGGTGTGATACTTGTATCTACATCTAAATGAGCCTCAGATGGTAAACAACCTAACCCCTCGAAAGTATCGGCATAATTCTCGATAATTGTTTGTACTGACCTTTGGTTTTGGTTAATGTTTTGTGTGTTTGTTAGTTCAAATAGTCTTTTCACAATGCCACATTCTTCACATGTTTTCCAACCCAATATTGTCGCACATTTACATTTCACTACAATAAATTTAATGTTGACATGATAACCATTATCAAATTTGCACGCCAGTGTAACACTACCTAAATTATCAATTAATTGTCCTGAAAATGTGAAAATCTTATCATTCGAGCTTTGAATAGGGATCTGAATATTGCACATATTTTCTAAATGTCGTATAGTTTCTAACGAGATTACATTAATGTCTGCTCCAGTGTCAATTTGACAGTTAAATTTTTGATCATAAAAATTAACATTTATTTTCCAATTATGCGAATTATTACAATTATGGTTATTATTTACTGCATTTATTATAAAATCATTTGAATAATTATAATTATGTTGATTATTGATGTCATATTCATTTAAATTTTCAAAATTAACGGACACAACGGAACTTACATTTTTCTTGTTTATATTCTGGTCGTTGAAATAACAGCATATCGCGAAGTGATTCAGTTTCTTGCAAATAGAACAAGTTCTACCCTTTGCGGGACATTTGACTCGATGTTGTTGACCACATCTTTTACAAATTGCATTTGATTTGCTGTTTGACCTGAAATTAGCTGAAAAATAATGATTAGGTGTTCGTTCTCGGCTGTGACTATTATTTCTGTTATTTCGCTGGAGGTCGACTTTTGATCTTGATCTTGATGAATGTCTCATTGGTGTTGAACCTTTACTTGTCTGGTTGTTTCTTGATATTGCCTGAACTTGCATGTCGGTTTCTTCATTTCCCAATTTTCTTGATCTTTGGCATGATAATTCCATGGTCTTGGCTACTTCGACTGCTTCGTTGATGTCTTTGAATTCCTTTTGTAGAAGTTTTTCTTTTATTTGTCCATTTCTAATTCCAATTATGAACATGTCTTTGACTAACGATTCTTTTAGTGCTTCGAATTTGCAACTTGACGATAAATTATTTAAATATGTTACATATTCGTCTAAATTCTCGTTTTGTTTCTGATAACGGGTGAAGAAATTAAATCTTTCGACCGTTACATTTTTGAATTCGTTAAATTTCGAATCAAATTTTTCTAAAATGGACGTTAACGTTTCTTCTTTTGAATTTACATGGAATGAATTATAGATATGAAGTCCTTCATCGCCAATAGAATTCAAAAATATTGCGATTTGTTTCGAATTTGGAACTTTTTCCAAGTCGTTTGCTTCAAAATATATGAGGAATTTCTGTTTCCACAGTTTCCACTTCTCGGAATTTGCACACTCTTTGCCGCCATTCTCTTTTGTAAGATTCAAAGGTTTAAGACCGTTGGCTAGTATGATATTATGTACCTTTTCGTTTCCGTCGTTGCCACCCATTTTTGTTTGTTGTTGCACCTTTTCTTGACTTCGCCTTCGACTTCGACTTCTGACACCATGTGCTGGGCGCGGGGGATGATTATTTAATTATATTTAATTATTATTGGGATGGTGCAATGAAACACGTCTTTCAAGTTCAGTTGTAGATTAGTCATAGACAATTTTATTTGTTTCTTAAATCAGGATGGGAGTCGAACCATAGACAATACTACAATTTCAACTTACAGAACCAAATATAAGATACGTTTTATTTATTGATTAAGGATGTGTTTATTCGGTACCTACTATTTGTTATCATATACCTTTTAATTAACCGACTTCAAAAAAAAGAAGGAGGTTCTCAATTCATCGGTTTTTTTTAATGTATGTTCCCCGATTACTTGAAGACGGCTTGACCCATTAAAAATTTTTTTTTTGTTTGAAAGGGTATACTTTCTAGTTTGCTCCGTTGTCACCAAGTCAGGATCTGATGATGGGATGCCAGGGAAATCGAGAGCAATCTTCAAATTTTTTAGGCACATATCATGTGTCTCATATATGTATTTTGGAAAGCTATTCAAGTACTTGCGTCTGGTAGTCATCATCTCGTGTTGATGAGGTGATGATGGAAGGTACAACTCCTTAACGGTTAGGCCAAAGCCTCAATAAAATATAAGAAAAATAAAACCACTTCCCATTTCACCCCTTAAGCACAGTGTAAAGAGCTTACCAGTGGTCCGACGCCTTTGACGTTTGCGTAAATGCCGACACCGCAACCGCATGGCCAAAGCACTAAGCGTTGCCACATATGATTTTAAATTTAAACTTACAATAATTGATTTGTTTCTGTGTAGACAAAAAATATTTCCATTTTCAAATCCAAGATGGCGAACACATATTTTGTTCAAAATCGATATGGGTGTCATTTTCTATGTTTTCAGGGGTGCTGATTACGAAAATGACACCCATTTTCAAATCCAAGATGGCGGACACATTTTTTTTTTTAATCGATATGGGTGTAATTTTTTATGTTTTCAGGGTTGCTGATTACGAAAATGACATCCATTTTCAAATCCAAGATGGCGGACACATTTTTTTGTTAAAAATCGATATGGGTGCAATTTTTTATGTTTTCAGGGTTGTTGATTACGAAAATAATATCCATTTTCAAATCCAAGATGGCGGACACACTTTTTTGTTTAACGTAAAACGGATTACTCGCGTGTACGAGGGGCGGCTGAAAAGTAATCTACCTAACAATGAAACAAAAGACTGTCGTGGCAATTTTTTATTATTTTTCTATATAGTCGCCTGCTAGTAAAATGCACTTATTAAATTTTTCAAATATTGAATTTAAACCATTAAAAAAATCTTTCGGTTTGTCGTCAAAAAAGTCAGTAACCGCAGCCTTCATTTCGTCATCGGTCATAAACCTTCGTCCCCTGAGGTCTTCCTTGAGAAGTCTAAACAGGAAATAGTCACAGGGGGCTAAATCTGGACTATAAGGGGGGTGGTCAATGGTTTTGAAGCCATTATCTTTAATTGCTAGCTTCGTTGTGCGGGCGGTATGCACTGGTTATCGCGTAGCGTTATCGTGCAAAATCAGAATTCCTTTGCTTAGTTTACCTCGCCGTTTTTCTTTTATTGTCTCTCTTAGTTGATATAGAAAAATTGAGTAATAATCAGCATTCATTGTAGTTTTCTTCGGTAAATAATCTATGAGCAAAATCCCTTCTGTGTCCCAAAAGATTGTAGCCATAAGTTTACCTGCCGATGGACAGACCTTGAATTTCCGAGGCGGCTTCTCATCCTTAAATTTCCACTGAAACGACTCTTGCTTACTTTCCGGGTCCCATTGTCAAATCCAAGTCTCATCACATGTTACAATTCTAGAAATTATTTCTTCCTCTTTCTCTCGACTCATGTCCAACAACTCTTCGCAACATTTGACACGCCTCTCCATGTCAAATGCAGTCAACATTCTGGGGACCCAACGTGCACTAACCTTGGACATGTTCAAACGCTCATGAATTGTTTCATTGACTCGCTCTTTACTGACGCCCACATCTCTAGCTATCTCCCACTGCTTCACTCGTCGGTCTTCTAATATAATTTTTTTCACCCTGGCTACATTTTCTTCGGTGACGGCCGAAACTGGTCTTCCGCTACGAGGATCATCTTCCAGGCTCTCACGACCTAACTTAAACTGCTTTGATTAAAACTTTATAACAAATTCGGAAGAACACGAACTGCGAAACACACGTAACATACGCTGTCTGATCTCCGAAGGTGTATTCCCTTCTTTAGTCAAAAACTTAATCACCGCACGCTGCTCGATTTTATCCATTTTCACTTTTTCTACCGCTATGTTTAAAACAATTGTAGGAGACAAATAAACGTGATGCAATAAACAAATGAATGTAATACATTTTGAAAATAGAATAACAAAAGATTATAAATCCATTGTTACAGGTCTTTTTATAGGTTGCAGAACAAACACGGTTTTGAGGACAAAATAATACTATTTATTACATGGATTAACTCAAAGGTGACCTTACAAGAAAACTATGACTAAGACAACTCGTTGCACTTAACGGAATAGATTCCTTAATTTACAACGAGGACGTACAGCTAACTTATTACTAGGTACTTATCACTACAGTTGTTGAACGCCAGGAGGGGTTTTGACGCCGTCAGGGATCCCTGCCTATCCAAATGCCTCGGCTAGCGTCCAGGGCAGGAGCTACTCAGCGCTAATCAAGCGATGAGAACCAGTCTCAAAAGGGCATGTCCATACGCTAGAACAAATGTGCTTTTGTTACACACAGATGTTTATTTTGATATCAACAAATAAAACTAAGACTCTAAAAGCGTACAACTTACCCCTTTTATCACAACACACACGCAAAACATTAAATGATTTCGGCAATTTAACTTTTACTTTTCTTATAAATGGCGTTATTCACGTTCAGACAGAGTTGTGAGGGTACATTTCTAATCACAGGTACACCCAACCACACGCTCGCCTCCGTATCGGGACCTTCGCCGTAATGGCCCGCCTCTCAGGCTTACATCTTTATTTAAACAGTAATTTAAACTTATTACTTCCTAAACATACGCTAAATAAATGGAAAAAGATATTTGTCCCGACATGGGATTTGAACCCTGAATCTCTTGCTTTGTAGTCGCCCTTTGATTCCCCTGCGCCACCGAGCTAGTTTTAATGCGGTCGGAATAAGACGATTGGTTTCTAGATAGTGACGTCATGACCTTGCCCTGACAATTTTACAAGGCGTCTTAAAAACTAGCCATGACACCATACCAGCCAGCATTATTTTTGTATTATAAGGATACAACTTCCGGTTCCGAGCGTAGGCGCACCTCCGCCCGCCCCGAGTCTATAAAAGACGGTGCGCCCCGGGATCGGTCTCTTTTTCTGAACGCGCCATCGTTGAGTGAAGAACTCCTACTCTACTATACTGACGTATCGTAACTCTGTTTGTCTGTTATTTTATCTGTCTGTTATTCTGTCTTTACATCTAATTTCCCTTTTCTTAGATTGCTATTTTGATTAATTCGTTTTAGTGATAACTGTGTTTAGATTGAGTCGTATTTGTAAATTGTAAATTGAAGGATTAATAAAGGATTTTGTGATTAGTCTTATTTTTTTAAATAATATTATTGGCCATCGCTAAATTCAGAAGTGGGATAGACAATTATTGCCTATCTTATCTTTTGTAAATAGCAGACAGTGATTAGATTTTACCGTTAAAAAAAAAAAAAAAACGATTGAAATAATGGCCGAGAGTTCTAATCGTAGTAGGGGTAGGAATAGGCGTAATAACGACTCAGTTACAGGAACCAACACTATTCAAGAACAGCTAGGCGCCATTTTGGCGCGCCTCAATGCGCTCGAGGGTACCGCGTCAGCAACGCCACCAGGCGGCAGCAACGCCGCTAGCGCCAGCCGCTTGGAGGTGGCAGCGCTGGCGGACAACCTCGTCGGCACCGCGCGCGCAGCCTCGTCGCAGCCCGAGTCTAACGCCAGCATTGTTGGCGAGTCAGCCGTGAGCACGGTTACCACACCGGATTCCACCGACCGGCTCATTGGAGCCCTTACAGCATTGACAAAAGTAAGATCGAACCATTACTATATTTCAAACTTCGATCCGAGCTTGCACGATATCGATTCTTGGTGTGAAGAAGTTGAAAGAGCTCGTGAAACGAATCGTTGGAATGACAATGAATGTCTTTCCCGGATAGCTAATTGCTTGAAAGGAGACGCTCGTAGTTGGCTTAACGAATGGGTCACTAATGATCGAAGTTGGACTAATTTTAAATTCGAATTTAAACCGTTGTGTTCGAGAAGAATCGATGTCGCTAATATATTATACAACGTCATGAGTACGAACTCTGACAGTTATACCACGTACGCTGAATATGCTAGACGTTCTTTATTACGATTGAATATTGTCAAAGGTTTAAGCGACGAGCTAACGGTTGCTATTGTTATACGTGGTATAACTGACGCACAAATTCGTGCTGCTGCCACTAATGCTCAATTGTTACCCAAAGATCTCGTTGAGTTTCTGTCTATTTACACTAAGCCGAATAACATGCATTCTTCAGTGCGTCCGTCGCGCAGTAGGCAAATTGACGCAAACCCAAGAAAGCGCGGTCATACTTTCAAGACGCCTAATCGCGAGTTCAAATGCTTTACGTGCGGCGCATTAGGTCACCCGCAGCTCCTATGTCCCAAGCGGTCTAAACAAGGCGAGCAATCACAACCTGAAACTACCACTACAACTACAAAAAAACCACCGAATAATACAACCGGTGGCATTTGTTCATTTTGTAAAAAAACTGGTCATGACGACACTGTATGCTTTGCTAAACAGCGATCCGAATCGCGTAACAAAAACAATGTTAATTTTTATCAAGAATTAAAGGGTAACTCGAGAGACAGTGACGTCACGACCGCGGTAATACAAGGTATCCCTACAGATGTGTTGATAGATAGCGGCTCGCGAGTCTCGCTCATTTCAGAATCTGTGCTTAAACATTTTAAACATTCGCGACTACCCACTTATCAGGTTTTACGGGGTATTGGTAATCAAAACATCGAGTGCACTAGTTACGTAACGCTAGTAGTTGAATTAAGTGATATCTCTCTGGAAGTTGATATGTTAGTTGTGCCTGCAACTTGTGTTAATGTACCCGTGCTTATTGGGACCGATGTCTTGAACCGGGAAGGCGTTGCATATATTAGAATCAATGGCACGCAACAGATTACTCGCGTTCCAAATTCAAATAACGTTAACAATGTGTTGTTCGTGCAATTCAGTGAGCATTTACCTGTTAATAGCCCACTTACCGGGAGTGATCGTGAAAGATTGAATTCTATTATTGACTGTTTTAAGGAGTACCTAATTGAGGACACGGCACGCTCAACCGTGACCACAGGTGAAATGCACATTGAATTGACGAATAAAACTCCTGTAAACTATAGGCCGTACAAATTGTCTATTGATGAAAAAGGCAGGGTACGTGAGATCATTAGCGATTTATTAGAGAAGGGCATAATTCGTGAGTCTGAGTCTCCGTACGCTAGCCCGATCATTTTAATCAAAAAACGAGACGGAACGGACCGTTTATGCGTTTATTATCGTGCGTTGAATGCCATTACGGTAAAGGATCGCTACCCACTGCCATTGATAGAAGACCATATAGATTGTCTTGGCAAAGCTAAATATTTTAGTTGTTTAGATATGGCAACTGGTTTTCATCAGATATCATTGGAAAGTGATTCTATACCGAAAACTGCATTTGTAACCCCCGAGGGTCACTTTGAATATTTAAAAATGCCGTTTGGGCTAGCGAACGCGCCCGTTGTTTATCAACGGATAATTAACAAGACTTTGAAACCACTCATAGACGCAGGTAGGGTTCTCACCTATCTCGATGACGTACTAATCTTATCGTCAACTATTGACGACGCCCTCGAGAATTTACGCGAAACTCTTCAAACTTTAACATCAGCGGGGTTCTCTATAAATTTAAAGAAAAGTACATTCGTGGCCACGGAAGTCGAATATTTAGGACGCAAGATATCGCAAGGTCAGGTTCGACCGAGCGAAAGAAAAATTAAAGCATTAATTGATTCCCCTGTGCCCACGAACGTACGTCAGGTGCGGCAGCTACTTGGTCTAGCGGGTTACTTTAGACGTTACATACCTGACTATGCGACTAAAACCGCCCCCATAGCTGGGTTGACTAAGAAAAACGTGCCGTTTACATGGGGTAAGGATCAGGCCGAGGCCCGTGATTATTTAATTGAATGCCTTACTAGTGAGCCCGTGCTCGCCGTGTTTGATCCATCCTTGCCTACCGAGTTGCATACTGACGCCAGTTCCTTGGGTTATGGGTCTGTACTACTACAGTTACATGATGATAAGCGCAGATGTGTGGTAGCTTATTTTAGTAAAACCACCCAAGGAGCAGAGTCGAAATACCACTCGTATGAGCTCGAAACGCTTGCAATAGTGAAATCTTTACAACATTTCCGTCACTACCTGCTAGGAGTTCCTTTCTAAATAGTAACCGATTGCAATGCATTAAAATTGACAGAACGGAAAAAGGATCTCCTACCACGTGTGGCGAGGTGGTGGATATATATGCAAGATTTTAACTTTCAAATCGAGTATAGGAAGGGCGTCATGATGCAACACGCGGATTATCTAAGTAGGAATCCTGTAGACGTCCATCATATTGCTAAACCGAAAAACTGGGCGCAGATTGCACAATCCGCGGATGACGAGACGCGTGGCTTAATTGAAAAAGTTCAAAATAACGAATTAGACCGGTCTCGTTACATTGTTCAGAAAGATCTCTTGTATCACAAATATACACCTACTGGTGAGGAACCCAGGTTGCTATGTTTCATACCTAAAGGTCACCGATTAAGCTTATTGCGTATATTTCATGATCAACATGATCACGTGGGCAGTGATAAAACTGTAGATCTTATCCTACGACATTTTTGGTTCCCTGGGTTACGCGCGTTTGTCAAAAAATACATAGGCCATTGCCTCGTTTGTTTGTCAAATAAAAGGGTACCTAGAGCCCCACATCAGCCGATTTCCTCGTGGTCCAAGCCCGACATTCCTTTCAGTACTGTACACATTGATGTACTAGGTGTACTTCCTGTTTCAAATGGATACAAATATATTTTGCTTATTGTTGATGCTTATTCAAAATACTGTTTGCTGTATCCATTGATTAAGCAAGACGCTAATGAATTAAAAATCTCTGTATCTAATGCAGTCTCTCTTTTTGGAACACCTAAGCTTATAGTCTGCGATAAAGGACGAATGTTCGAAAGCTCACATTTTCAGAGTTTTGTTGAAGAAATAGGCTGTAATATTCACTTTGTAACTCCACAAATGCATAATGAAAACGGACAGGTAGAGCGTTATTGCCGAACACTTCTTAACATGCTTCGGGTAGAGGCAGCAATGAATAATCAATGGTCTGACCGCCTTTGGAGGATTCAACTTGTTATTAATTGCACTAAGCAGAAGACTACTCAGACCTCTCCGTTACAACTGCTTATCGGCATAGAAGGCGTGACACCGGTTATTAGGTCACTTATTCGTGACATAGCACTCGATAATACTCGCCCGAACCGCGAAGGTCTTAGAGAACTACAAAGGCAGCGTGCCACGGACTTGCTTAACGTGAATAAACAGAAGCAAGATGATTATGTTAATAAAGGTCGCAAGCCACCGCGAGTATTTAAGCTAGGCGACACTGTGTTTGTAATTAAGACTTCACAGATGACTGGCAAGCTGGACTCCGCGATGCGAGGACCGTATCGCGTCACGAAGGTCCTGCCACACGGCCGTTACAATCTGCGGCTGTTGGGCGGCTCTTACGGTAAAACAACCCAGGCGGCTGCTGAGCATATGGTTGTTTGGCATGGAGAGTGGACTCCCGAGCCCTGTGCTTCCTTTTTTGATTGTGAGTACTTGTACTTATTCATGTAACCTAAGGACACGCTAACTAGGTGCCTCTGTCTGTAGCCCCATTGTTCACGGACATGCTAACTTGGCGCCTCTGTCCACCGTTGCCGGACACGCTAACTAGGTGCCTCTGTCTGTAGCCCCTTTGTTCACGGACATGCTAACTTGGCGCCTCTGTCCACCGTTGCAGGACACGCTAACTAGGTGCCTCTGTCTGTAGCCCCTTAGTTCACGGACATGCTAACTTGGCGCCTCTGTCCACCGTTGCCGGACACGCTAACTAGGTGCCTCTGTCCGTAGCCCCTTTGATGACGGACATGCTAACTTGGCGCCTCTGTCCATCGTTACCGGACACGCTAACTAGGTGCCACTGTCTGAATCTCCTTCGTTGCGGGACAAGCTAACTTGGCGCCTCTATCCCTTAAATGTCTCGCGTATAGACAAACAAACTAGAAGCATCTCTCTAGTACGCAGTTAAATAGGAAGATTTTAATTATGGTTTTGTTGTCATTACAGACGAAGAGGAGGCAACATCTGGTTCCTCTATGAATAACTCCAGTTTTGAAGATGTTCATCCCTCCGAGGACCAAAGCCAGCCGGGTCCTTCCACTAGCCAGCAAACTGAAGAGCAGGCCGCCCCAGAGAGTCAAGCCGTAGCATCTGAGGATCTTGCCAGCAGAAACACTGCCGCGATGTTGTATGAAGCCCTGGTTCGAGAGACTCTATCAGAAGAAGTGGTCAGTGGCAACCACGAGTCAGGAGAAGCCGTATAAGGATACAACTTCCGGTTCCGAGCGTAGGCGCACCTCCGCCCGCCCCGAGTCTATAAAAGACGGTGCGCCCCGGGATCGGTCTCTTTTTCTGAACGCGCCATCGTTGAGTGAAGAACTCCTACTCTACTATACTGACGTATCGTAACTCTGTTTGTCTGTTATTTTATCTGTCTGTTATTCTGTCTTTACATCTAATTTCCCTTTTCTTAGATTGCTATTTTGATTAATTCGTTTTAGTGATAACTGTGTTTAGATTGAGTCGTATTTGTAAATTGTAAATTGAAGGATTAATAAAGGATTTTGTGATTAGTCTTATTTTTTTAAATAATATTATTGGCCATCGCTAAATATATATTTCTGACCAAGGAGATTACTTATCAGCCGCCCCTCGTATAAGTTGAATAATAAAAATGACGATGAAAACGTGGGTAGTTGCGTACCGCTGTCAGCTGCACCTAGTAGTCGCGCGAGCAGATCCGCGGCGCGCAGTTTGCGTCTCGCTGCCGCTGGGTCATGTGCTCCCAGAGGAAGGATTACGAACTAGTCCGAAACATTTCGAGCTAAACTTGACTTATACACGTGAGTGATCCGTTTTATTTCACTATGAGTCTCACGGTAGTTTCATGTTAAAAGTTACCTTAGACCACTACTACTACTGTTATGTATTGATATATGATAATACAGGGTAGGCAAATACGGTTGTTAAATCTTTCAATGGCAAAAACCGAACCCTTATAGATTCGGCATGTCCGTCCGTTCGTCTGTCCGTATGTTACAGACATTTTCCTCGAAAACTTTATTGAAGAAATTTTGATTAAACGTTGAGTTAAATATTTCTAAGGGACACTCCATACATGTAACAAAAGTTGGAAAATAAATACAGCAAACATCAACGTGTGCAATATTTCGACAGCTCTTTTGAAAATCATTCATTGATTCAATCATAACATTTTGAGGTTTCTAAGCAATTTTTTGATTAAGCTATTATTTGCGGAAATAATCGCTCCGAAAGTTGCACAAACTGTGTTTATATATCCTCTCCGTATCTTCTAAATCTATATGGTTCAAAAAAATTGTAAACACGAGAAATAATAAACCGGAAGACAAAAAATCTAAACTTACTAAAATATTGAACTTCCGAATGAGTCGGACTTTTTCGCTTTTTTTTTTTTTTTAGTATTATAGTCACTACGATTTACAACCATATCGATTTCTGACAAAAAAAATGTGTCCACCATCTTGGAGTTGAAAATGGGTGTCATTTTCGTAATCAGCACCCCTGAAAACATAGAACATGACACCCATTATCGATTTTTAACAAAAAAGTACGTCCGCCATCTTGGATTTGTAAATGGACGTCATTTTCGTAATGAGCACCCCTAAAAACGTAGAAAATGACACCCGTATCGATTTTGAACAAAGAAATGTGTCCGCCATCTTGGATTTGAAAATGCTGGTCGTTTTTTGTCTACACACAAAACAATTAAGCGAAATTTCGGTCCAAAAAATGTTGTATGTTTCATTTTAATTCAAAATAATTAACGCTAGTCACCGACAGTTCTAAAAGCACAGAGCTAAAGTACCTAACTAATCGGGCAGTGGCACCCCCCCTCACCCCGCACGATTGACCTGTCTAGAGGCCTTCGTCGGACAACTGTATAGACTGTGCCCTTAGGGTTGAAACTTTGAAAAACGGTGAAATAACTCCTATTTCACCGTTTTTCAAAATTTCAATTCATTTCGTTTGTAGAATTTGTTCACCAAGTTCCTTAATTTTAATTTAAAAAAATTACGTTTTTCCGTAGAAACCTCTACCCCCCTTTTTACCCCTTTAAAGTTGAAATTCACTTAGTTTTACACACGTAACTTAAAAAAAATCCATACAAACTTCCACCTCCCTTTTTAACCTCTTAGGGTAGATATTTTCAAAAACGGTAAAACACATTTATTTTATTTCAAACACATATATTCACCAAGTTTCATGACGGTAACCTTAAAATAATAACGTTTTCCCATACAAAGTTTCACCCCCCTTTTCACCCCCCTAAGGGTGGAATTTTAAAAAATACCGCCTTGTCCCGGATGTACATTATAAAAGGAATCTCTATGCCAAATTCCACTTTTCTAGGTCCAGGGGTTTGGGCTGGGAGTCGATCTGAATAGAAGCTTGATTTCTAGCTAACTACTTATCAAAATTCAGCAAATCACCGGTGAATTTCACCGGTACGCAAGATTTCGCCACTGTGGACTTGATTTGACATTTGACTGACAGAATTGACAGTATTGACATTGATTATTTATTTCCTAATTTGGCAGGCGAGAGCAGGTTTTACTTGACCTCGAACACGCTCACTGTATGAGTCGTCCTTTTTAGTTATATAAATAAATAAATAAATATCACAGGACAATTTGACACCAATTGACCTAGTCTCAAACTAGGCAAAGCCTGTACTATGGGTACTAGACAACGGATAAACATACTTATATAGATAAATACATACTTATATACATATTAAACATCCAAGAATTTATATATTTTGTTTATAAATATTATTTTTGGTTTTATTCGTGAACGATACGTATCGGTTACTCATTTTTAAAACGCGTTTTGCATTAAAAATACATGTCAAAATTGTTACGTTATTTTTACACGACTGCCCAAAGAAAAAGAGTGTATTGTTTTTAATGCTAAAAAAACGATGATGGCTTAGGGCCATCTCTGAGTAGTCTGTGGCTTAGGGCCTTGTAGCTGATGCTAAACAAAAACTTAGTTGTCAAGTGTCAAAACAAAACGTAGCTTCTCGGATTTCGGTTGAAGCATTTTTGTGCAAGTTGTGTGAATTTTACATACTCCGGTGGTTTAATTGAAATTGGAACTGTCTTACTAATTCTTGGCAGTGCCGACATAGAGCTACTTAACTAAGCGAATCTAGATCTTGTTGTAGTTCTTACAAACATAGTTTGAGTTGTGTGCCTGTTTCGTTAGTTCTGAAGCCTTGAAGTTTTTCAAGGAAACCAGCGGACCAAGAATTTAATAGTTTTTCCATGATTCACTTAATTGAAACAATTAGAAAAGAAACAGTCTATTGTGAATCGTTAAACTTACTTAAAACTGGCACAGACTTAATGCGGAAACCTGAGTGAATCATTCTTGTGCAATTTTTATTTCAAATAGTCTCCAGCAAAATGAGTGAATGCAAGGATTTAAGTAAAACTATTGGGGTGTGGATGTCTGATAAAAAAAGCCAAAAAATAAATTGGAAGGAACTGATTTCTGTGTCAAATTCACATGGTTACAGTGTTGTTAAGGTAAGTTTGTAATCAATAGATTTAAATAATATTTCTTGTCAAAATATGTTGTAACTTTGGTCTACCATTGTATCTTATTTTTTTTAACACCATTAGGTATACCAAATAAGCGACTACACAATTAAGAGTGGAGTTTGTAAAATTTATAATAAATCCTATTTACTGACGTAAATAGTCACGAAATGAACAGCTTAATTTTATTTTATTCAAAAGATGTTTTTAAGTAAAACTTTTGCGGGTACTTCTGCTTTTAAAATTTCTACATCAAGCTGACTTTCATTCTTATTTCCTAGCTGACTTAATTATTGCTTCATAGTAGCAACCTTTAAGTCATCTTGTGAAAACAGGGGCTTGCCAATGTGAGTCACAAAAAATAAAGTGATGAGACAAACTGGTTTCTAACAAAATCCAAGGACCCTAATAAGGAAAATGGCTTACTAATGATGACCTTAAAGAATCGTGTGTTGAATTACCTGCAATAATAAAAATAACATATATAAATCTGGTGGTTACAGTATAGATGATTTTGTAAGAACTGGCAGCAATGGATCAAATTGGTGAATGAAAGTATCTATGCTTAGTCATGGATCTGTGCCAAATTTAAGGCTACTTTTTTCCTATTTTCTTTGTCATTTCAAAAATTAGATCTTAAAATGCAAGAGACTTGATTTGCAGTTTTTTTTTACTTCCCACATACATACGAGCGGTTAAGTTCTTTGTGTTATGCCACTTGATATTAGTTTAATTCAATCCATTCTTCCCAGTTCTTATGAACTTATCTTTATGCATAATTAACCTGACAGTCCTTCAATATGGGCTCTGAGCAAAATATAATCACAATTTGTGTACTCAAACCTCATTAAAATATAAAAATAAAAAACTCTTCAATAGCATTTTGTAGCCATACTAGATTTCTTAACCATAAATCAAATTGAAATATTTACATGTTTAACTGATACCTACAATCCTTTTTTTCTACAGTTGGATTTAGAGAGGTCCCTGGAAGAGCAGGGAGAGTTTGATGTGTTCCTTCATAAACTGACAGATGTGATTGCTGCTGCTGACCTAGACGACCCTAAGGTAAATAAAATGAAGTCAGTTAATAAAACAGTTTAATGTAGATCAGATGTTAATGACAAAATTACAACATATGACTGAGTTAAAGAATTCTTTGTCGTTTAAGCAAGTAATTATAAGTACATTTTCAATTAATATGTTGTTAACCTTTATTTTTTTTAGGCTTCTAAAATCATTAGCAATGTAGAACAGTATCTGTCAAACCATCCAAATATTGCAGTAATTGACCCACTGGATAATGTGAGGATTCTTTTAAATAGGTAAGTTATAATTTATAGTGCAAAGTAAACTAAGTGCATTATATTAAGTTCAGTAGATAAATAATTACTGTGTTACAGCTAATTGTATTGATCAAAACATTTATTTTGCAGGTATAATTACTATTCCATATTACAAAATGAACCTACATTTAATAGAAATGGAATCTTCACACCGGTGTTTGCAGAGTTCATTACATGTAATATACAAGAGAATTTAGAAATCATGAGGCAGAGGGGAGTAAGGTTTCCTATCATATGCAAGCCAACTATTGCCCATGGGTCCAAGTCTGCACACGAAATGATCTTAGTATTCAATGAGAGAGATCTGAATGTCTGCCGGCCACCGTGTGTCGTGCAAAGTTTTGTCAATCACAATGCAGTGCTACATAAAGTGTTCATTATAGGAAATAGGTAAGTGCACAAAATCTTTTTCATAGATGTAATTAATTGATTAATAAAAATATATATATATACCTATATTAGGTATATTACGTAATATGTTTTTTTTTCTACTTTCCAGGTATCACATTTGTGAAAGACCAAGTTTAAAGAACTTCTATGCATCGGAAGATTTGAAGCCAATATTTTACAGCACAGGAGAGGTGTGCAAAGCAGATAGTCAATCAATACTATCTATTTTGGATCCTCACGACGAGACAGATTTACAAATGACTTTGAAGGAAGAGAAGATAAAACAAATTATTCGAGTGTTGAGGAAAGAAATTGGACTGATTCTAGCAGGGTTTGATGTCGTAATTGATAACGTGACAGGTAGACATGCGGTCATTGATATAAATGTATATCCTAGTTATGAAAATTTTCCTAACTTTTTTGAAAATCTACTAGACTGTATTGACGAGACTGTCAATAGGACTGTAGTGAGCAATGGTGATAGTGAAGTGTGTCAAGATGATTATTCTAATGGTCATAGAATTAATGGGCTGATAAACGTCGCATTTAGTGGTACGAAGCTTGGAGTTACTGGCATGAATATAAATTAGTTATGATTATGACATCAGATCACAAAAAGGTGTGATGTTTAAAGAAGTGATTTCAACAAAAGACTATAGTAAATTATGACTCATTAAAGTGATATTGGGTATGTTGCTTCGTACGTAAGTACTTAAAGTCGAAGACGCATCTAACTGACCATCCAAGACCTGCCGCTATTACTTATAAATAGAATGTAGGTACTATAAATAATTCTTTCAGAAAAGATTATCTACATGATAGTGGGATGGAATCCGAATCAAAATCCGTTCTTTAGTTTTAGGGTTTATCGCGTTCAGACATACAGACGCGGCGGGAGATTTTGTTTTATAAAGTGTAGCAATAAGAATCAAATCATATCTGATCTGATACATTTTTTCTGCTTCGTATTCAGTTCCACCCGCCATGCTTAGTTGGATGCGTTTTCGTTTTGTATGTTTATTCGAACGTGTCAAATAACACAATAAATTAATTTATTAAATACTTCTATTAAAACATGTGTATTTAAATATGAATAAGTTAAGCCGCAGTATTTAATGTCTTACATTTGAAAGTATTTAGAATATAGGAAACAAAATAGGCTAGATCATATTATATTAAATGCTAATATTTCATTGGTAAAATAAGCACTTCACTCCAGCATGCTCCGGATCCGCTCAGAATAACCAGAAATTCATTGTGTATTTATTATAATTGATTATTATAAGACTGAAGATGCATGAGGATTATCATTAACATAATAAGAATGATTTGCTTCAATTTCATGCCAGTAAGTTAAGGATATTGACGAAACTATGACTGCCAATATCTGGGCTATGTTTTATAAAGCTACAATTTATAAGCGGAAATCTCTAACAAAAGGTGATAGAATGTTACTTCCGCTTGTAAATTGTAACTTGTAGCTTTATAAAACATGGCCCTGTTATTCTGTGTAATTAACCTCGAGTTATTGATAATTGAGAATGGTTTAACCCAGGCCCACCCAAGCCTATAGTACTTATAGATATTTCACCTCATTCTGTATTAATAAATCATGTCTATAATAAAATGGAATTGAATTAGTAAGAAAGCCTTCTAGAGTAATGTATAAGATAGCAAAGATGGCTATAACGGTATATAAAAATAAAAGATCGACTCTTCTTTTTTTTTGGGGAGATTCTGTTGAAATGTCTGCTTGTATAGTTTTGTTTCTAAAAAGTGCATTAGGGATCGTTCTTAATCACGTGAGGGTTGAAATTATTCGGAAAAAAATCACGAAATATCACAAGGAGCTCAATTCTCTCTCCCTTCCCTCCTAGGGGTTAAATGAAATATCACGTGTATTTATTATTACGCCTTTTCTCTATTACTTTTATGCCAGCCAGAAACAACCTGCTAACTTAATTCTGTAAAATGTTAAGATACTTTGTACCAAAAAATACACGTGATTTTTTTTTGGGGTTAGTCTGATTAATGGACAACCCCTTACCTCTTTTTGATAGGAGACTTGTCTTAGATTAGTTTCACAGGATGTCTTTAACCAAGAATTACTGTTACTATTATTATGTTAAAGGCAGGTTTAAGGTTAGAGAAATATACCCCGAAAATATGTGGCAAAACCGTTGATTCGTATATGGCTGCTTTGTTTTAAAAAAAATACGCTACTTAAATGATACCTACACTGGATTATCAATATTATAATTGTTTTATTGTAGGTAGTTTTAATATGGTATGTATAGTTAAATTGAGAAATGTTTTTACATGTCAAAGTGTTTATGACCCGTGCAAATATATTTTTTTATTATACGTATACTATTCCATGTAAATAGATGAATGTAATCTCGAATCATTTATATCTCGATATTTTTTTTTATGTTTACAGTGTGTTTTATTTGGCATTCGGCGCGGGACGCATTTTTTCAAGTAAAAAATACAAAGTAAGGACATTACTTAAAAATATACCTAACAACACTGTGATAAAGTATGTTTTTGCTAAACCGTTACATGGATTAATATTTAGGTATAACAAATTAATAAATTGGGAAATGTATTATTACCGTATAAATAATTAATAAGTAGGTATTTTTTAATACAGTTGTTCAAAAAGTGGTACAATCGGCAGCAGAAGTAGCTAAGCAACTGAAGCGGTCACAACGATCTGCACAAGCGGTGAGCGGTGAGACCGACGCGCGCGGCCCTATCATCACCCACCAGCACATTGGAAAAAGCAAAAAGCATTACACTTATTTAGTGCGAAAAATTCAACTTTCCGCACGATACATAGCTACAAAAAGTAGTCAGCAGCAGAAGTAGCTAAGCAACCGTAGCGGTCACAATGATCTAAGCACGGCTCTATTGATTGTCATACACAACCCAACAGCTTGTGCAGATCATTGTGACCGCTACGGTTGCTTAGCTACTTCTGCTGCTGACTACTTTTTGTAGCTATGTATCGTGCGGAAAGTTGAATTTTTCGCACTAAATAAGTGTAATGCTTTTTGCTTTTTCCAATGTGCTGGTGGGTGATGATAGGGCCGCGCACGTCGGTCTCACCGCACACCGCGTTTGGTTTCATTGTCATTTTTTCGCAAGTGTATTAAAAACGTTTGGTGCACGTGCGCGGTAGTGACATACTTACTTTCCGCACTTGTATCAAAAAGTACTATAAGCATCATCTACTAGCATCATTATAAACGTATGTACTTAACAACAATGTCATAGATGAGTTCATAATTCATAAGAGTTTGCACAAGTGTATTAAATGAGTTAATAAATCTACGTGTCATCTATTTTAATACACAAATACGAAAATAACAGGCTTGAGATATTTCATATTTGCCTAATTATAAAATGTTTAATTCCGACTTACACCGACGTATTTGTACTGTGTGCCGTTACTTTAACCCCGGGGTAGTGTCTAATCCTATCCGGTGCGAGTCGTTCGATTCATTCGTGCCAGATCTAATGAAACGAAATGTACTTATTCTGCTACCTGTTTAGTTGCACCTATTACCCACTAAATATTACACAAGTTTAATAATCCGTCATTGTGTAGGTAATAATAAAAAAAACAGTGTGTTTTAATAGTAATTGATTTATTGACTCATTTACAAGTTATTTAACTCTATTAGATAAATTAAAATCATAGCTGACTAAGTCGATTGCTTTCTCTTTTTGCCTAAAAAATAACTGATTAAAATGCATTCCTTATTAATGTATTAACTTTATGGAGACTGATAACTACTAGATCATCCTCCATTAATATTTTATTCCAATCGAACGGAAGGAAAAGCCACTTGGGCCAAAGCAAAATGACCCTATTTTTGCGGCGAATAGAGACTTTGACAGGGACCTTCCTTTCGTTCGGCTATACGTGTATCGAATATCTTTACACTCATCTCCATCCTCTCTATCTACTTTATATAAACATTTTAGGTCTAGGTCTATAAATGAGTATGATTATACTTAAAAAACCGGTCAAGTGCGAGTCGGACTCGCACGCGAACTGTTGCGTAGGTACCAACTTTAATTATTTTTTAAAAGTTTCTTAAATGGGGGTCCCCTTTAATTTTTACCTTTAATTTTACAAACCTTTAATTATACACACTGAAGATACAGCCCTTTGAAAGGCTGAGGCGAGGCTGTCACTCGTTTTAAAGTGTGGATTGGGAAACTAACGTTATCCAACGTTGGGGCCAATTTTAATATCTCGATCCACTCGTGGCGATTGGTCCTCCGACAAAAGCAGCAACTTTGAAATTAAATTAATGAATTTTAAATTCATAACGCCAACTCGCACTTGACTACCCAAGCTTTGCAACACGAGAAGCCTATCCACGGTTGTCGTGTGGTTGTAACTCCAACCTTATAATTTAAGATATTGATCATTACACCAAGGTCGATGTGAAATACAATAATTGACATTTGATTCTCAAGCTGGGAATTGCTACATACAATGACTCCGTTGGCTGAGTCTGCTGCGTTGAGCAAGGTCTTAAAAAATTGCTGGTTTTATTTGTATTCTCTGTTATTGCTTATATTGCCTAATGGTCGCTTCAAAAGTTGCAAAATTTTATAAAAGACAAAAGAGTCTGGCTATAATTGCTAACAGCCAAAATTCAAAATCAATAAGCATGCAACTGTGTCGCCTTACACACATTGTGGGAACGTGATCTACGCAACGCAACTAAAGGTTTGTGATGTGGTTCATATTGTTCCACATTCAGTAAAATGATAAGGGTACTAACAAAAAGTCCGTCATTTATAAATATTGATTTATATAAGAACCCTATCAAGAGGTCAAAGTGACTAGTTAATTCCCTAAATATTTCGTATATCGCGCTAGTTAGCGCGTCGTGCTTGATGTTCTTATAAATTGCGTTCTGTGCCCTTAGTGTAATCAAAAAGCACAAAATACGTCTCGATCTAGGTCAAGGTTTAGTGTAATCGGCGACCAGGCCAAGAAATACGTCTCGATCGCGTTCGCGTTTGACAATTCTCGTACTAGGTACCTACCTACCAAAGTACCAAAATATTAAAGTGTCAAATACCTATTTGACACTTAAACGCAAACGCGATCGAGACGTAGGTATTTTGTGCTTTTTGGTTATACTAAGGGCACAGCAAAAAATCGAGTCAGGCGACAAAAGTGCAGTCTAAGAAATAATCTAATCGATATTGATGGGAACTGTACAAGTTCCTCTAAGTATTAAATTAGCAAAACCTTTCACCGTCTTTTAAAAGAAGGAAGACGTTGCTGCATTGTAAACCTAGTTTATTTTACGGTCTTATGTTCTAGCTAAGATCTTGAAGTCTATAAAATAGCAACACTTACAATTTTATAAATGGCATCTTATGATTTAACTGTTATTGCTTTGCTTTTAAATTCAGGTCTGTAATTTACAGTTTCATGAAACGAGTTTCAGACTCCAGATTTTTGCTACAATTTTTATAGTGTATCTAGCTACTCGTAGGTATCTGTCTGTGTCTTATAGCAATAACTTCGAAACTCCTAACTACCTACTTATAATTTCGTTGAAGTAAGTATCTAACTATCTACAATGTTTGAGAACACTTTAATACTTCCAAGTTATTTAAGTAGCCTTCTAAGAGTATTTATTTACTTAATTTAGAATTATTCATTATAGAATATGTTCTAGTCTGGCTGGACCAGCCAACAGCCAGCGTATGGTCTGTTATTTATCATACTGTTTAACATAAAATATTCATTTAAACCAGCTGCTTGTGTTTTATTTGACATAATCCTACATGCCTAACTCCGCGATAACGGTTGTTTTCAGTTAACGTTATAATGAATAAAAGCATAGGTAATTGTTAATTCGACACAGTTGTGCGCATAAATCGCACCTAGTTGCAGCGAAAGGTAACTACAATTTATTATCCATTACGGTGCGCAGCATCCGCAGACGGAGACCCGCTGGGAACGCAGGATGTGTTTCTACTTTTCTAGACCGATCTAATGGGACGGTAGATCCGATCACCATTAGAACCACCGTTAAAATAAAGCTTAGCGGCGAAAAAATGGACCCCGTAATTGCATGTAGTTGCGTTGTTTTGGATTGCGATTCACAATTCAGTCAGCTGTCGGCACATGGCGGCATAGCACGCGTCGCCCGCGCAGCCTCGCCGCGCCGCCATCGCCGACGTTTACGCGCGAAACTAGCAAAAGTTTTTTTTCGATTTTTAACAGAGTGTTCCGGATTCCGAGTTGTGGTGAAAAAGTGATACAGTTTAGTGTGAATAGATAATGATCTGCTTTGACTGATCGTTCATTGTGTTCGTGTATTGTGCAAGGTCCCGTCGATCCGTCAATTTAGCGGCTAATGATGATCGGATTAATCGGACATTGGATCTATTAATTACACAGCCTGTGCCCGTAAAGTGGTTTTTGTGTTGGTTTACTAAAATAGGGGGCGTGCTTGGATGTTAAAGCAGAGGTGAGACTTATTTTTCATGTTCAATTTTAATCAATTTTATTACAATGATTAATACGGAAAACTAATAAACAGCCTAATATGCATATTTGTGAAACAATAAACGTGAGAGAGAATAGATAACTATGAATAATTTCCATTCAAATAAGAGCGTTAACGAACTCCCGCTGTTCTATTTAATTTTATTGTAGCATAATTATATAATTATTATAAAGTTTCAAGTTTTAAATATATCTACTTACTTATTTATGACATTTTAATTTTAGTAAAACCGTAAACATGACACGATTTATGAGAGATGTTTAACTTTTTATAAATGTATAAAATATAATTAACTGTAAACTTCGAGCGTTATAATAGAGTAAGCAGGTAGGTATGCGAGTCCTCTGCAGACTGCAGTCGTTCGAAACTTTCATCAAAATACCTACCTGCTTATTAGTTGTAAAATTTTTCGCTGTAGGTATATGAGTAACAATTGTTTGTACCTAGTTGTACAATTTTGTACAAGTGCTGAAATCTTCACCTTACTTGACCGTTGACTTGATCGTAAAGACGATGAGATCTATATTTATTTATCTAAGTAGGTGGGTATATAGGTAGGTAGGTACATCATGAGTAAATTTTACGTATCGACGTTCTTCGCATGTAAAGCTGGTAGGTCAGAGTGATTATAGGCTGGTAGGTAGGTAGGTACGTATAGTAAAACTTAAGAAAAATATCAAAAACACTTTTTTTGTCAATCTCTTATTTACTTAACTTTAAACCTAGTTATAAATTCATCTTAGCCATTAAGTAATCACTCAAAGACCTCAAAGTGTATACAAATCAAAAACCAGATAGGTATCCTCAATTAAATTCCACTCATAGTTGCTTAATAACTGGTTTCGTACTTCAAAGAGCATGTTTTTCATGGAAAATTAAATTTGATTGACCTTCAGTAACATAACTGCGTAGAATTTATGCTGCGTCACCATAATAAGCGTGAGGTTCCATTGTAAAGTCATTGCTTACTATTAGAGGCGAATATCTATGACAAATTACTTTCAGTCAGCGCAGGATTGAATGCCACAGTAGGGAGTAGCAAATTGAGAACCGAAAGTCACCATTTTGATTTTAATTCATACTAGCTGTTGCCCGCGACTTTGTCGGTGCAGAATTTGGTTTTCGCTATTCCGCGGGAAATAGGTAGGTACTTAGGTATGCAATTTTCCGGGATAAAAAATAGCCTACCTATGTTTTAATCAAATTTCATCTAAATCCGTCGAGCCGTTTTAGCGCGAAGAAGTATACAGTATACTCACTCACAAACTTTCGCATTTATAATATTAGGTAGTATTAGGATTACTTAAGTAGGACATAGTAGGAAGCTATTGGCATTGGTAATAGTACCTAAGCGAGCTACGTTCTGGTAAATGATACTTTAGACGGGAATTTGAAGTTGATGCACAAATAAAAACCGTGATTTGCTGCGTTTTCGCGACAGCGTATATCTGAGATGAATGAGGTATGAATGAATGAAGGCGCGATGCGGATCACGTTGCAAGTTTTTTGCGCAGATCGAGCTCGCTTGTAGATTTTCGGGGTCTTGAGTGGCCGTACGTGGTTTCAAGCCAAGTCGATGACTATGGAAAGCAAAAGGACTGCTCGAATAAGTTTGTCAGACACCCAGATTGAGCTGGGTATGTATTACAATACCGACAAATCATAATACCTACAATTGAAATGCCGACGCGTGTTAAGCGTCGGCATTTCAATTGTAGGTATTATGATTTGTCGGATTTGATTTGTCGAAATTCAGAATACCGAAAGTACAAAACACCGATAACCGATATACCGACGTTCGAAATACTTATTTTCAAATGACCGATAGTACGAAATCCCGAAAGTCAAAATGTCGATAGTTATTTTGGTCTACGTATTATAAAGCCGAAGTTCAAAAGACCGAAATTTTATATGACCTATGATCGCAAAGCCGAACATTGAAATGTCGAATGTTTATTTGACCGAAAAGTTTAAAATCCCGAAAGTTAATATACCTGCTTATCCGCCAAGTCGTCCGCTTCAACATTTTAAAACCCTTTTTTGACCACTTCTCGGTATCCGATTGAGCTGAAATTTGGCATACTTATGCAAGTCTGGTTACAATACAATAATCTCGTAGTGAAATTCTGTTGGTTGGGCCAGGATCGTCTCCATAGGAGGGAACTCTTCAACGGTTGATGGTATCGACTTGAAATTAAATTTGTAATTATACCTACAGACATAAAACTATAAACAAAAACTGAAAAACTTATTTTAGGTTCCAACTTATTTTAGGTTATTAGGTTAGGTTAGAATTGCGTGGTTACTTTAACTAACTTTGAATAGCTGCGAGAAAAAGTCGACGGAGCTCCGCTTCGCGGAGCTCCTATTCCGCGTAGTTGAGGCGCTTCGCGCCTTGACGCAATTCTAACCTAACCTAATAACCTAAAATAAGTTGGAACCTAAAATAAGTTTTTCAGTTTTTATTTATAGTTTTATTTCAGTAGGTACCTGTAATTACAAATTTAATTTCAAGTCCATACCATCAACCGTTGAAGAGTTCCCTCCTATGGAGACGATCCTGGCCCAACCAACAGAATTTCACTACGAGATTATTGTATTGCATTGTAACCGGACTTGCATAAGTATGCCAAATTTCAGCTCAATCGGATACCGAGAAATGGTCGAAAAAGGGTTTTAAAATTTTGAAGCGGACGACGTGGCGGATAAGCAGGTATATTAATTTTCGGGATTTTATACTTTTCGGTCAAATAAACATTCGACATTTCAATGTTCGGCTTACGTACGTAAGTAATGTTGTAGATACTTTCATCATCATCATCATCATGTCAGCCGAAAGACGTCCACTCCTGAACATAGGCCTCCCCCAAGGCTCTCCACTCAGAGCGGTCTTGTGCTTTCCGCATCCACCGTGGTCCCGCGATCTTTACTAGGTCGTCGCTCCATCTTGTTGGAGGCCTACCGACAGCTCGTCTCCAGGTCCGTGGACGCCATTCGAGAACCTTCTGACCCCATCGGTCATCAGTTCTGCGAGCTATTTGCCCCGCCCACTGCCACTTAAGTTTCACAATTCTTCGGGCTATGTCGATAATCTTAGTTCTACTGCGGATGTCATCATTTCTGATTCTACCTCGCAGAGAAACCCCGAGCAGGAGAGGGCCTCCATCGCCCTCTGAGTGACTTTGAGCTTCCTTATGAGGCCCATCGTTAGCGCCAAGTCGTAGATGCTTTCGGTCATTTGAAATTAGATATTTTAAACTTCGTTGTATCGGCTATCGACATTTAGTATTTTCGGTATTTTGATTTTCGATATTTTAAACGTCGATTATTTTATTTGTAGTTTGAGTTAGATTGAGCTACACGTATATTTTTTTAATTATCGGTTTAGTCAACGTAACGCCGTTGGTATAGCATGCGAATCAATGCTTTATATCGTAAACATGGCAGCAGCGGGAAGCGACAACGAAACAGCAAAATTATGTGTTCCGCTTTTAAGTTTAAACACCCGACTTTAAAGTGCCGAACCCGGCTTTGACATTATGATAGGTATTATCCTGTGGCAGACCTTTGGGCAGGATAAACCCTGTGCCAAATAGACCGGCTTTTCGGACTTCATCTGCATAGACGTTTCGTTGGACTCGCAGGCAGCAATGGCATCTCCGGCATCCACCGGCGCTTGCAGAACGAATTCCGAATTATCCGTGCCCGAGTTCCCGCGACCTTCGGCTACGTATCGTCGCAGAATCGAATCGTCTCGCCTCGTAACTGTAAAGTTAAACTAGTTTGGCAGTCGGCCGCTGCTCTAATAGGATTGGTCGCGTTCCGCGCTGTACTTTTTTCTATACTTTTTCTGGGCAAGTGCGTGTACACGGATGACACGCCGACACCGGATCCAATCTTGGGCCGTCCTCGTTTTCTTTGTCGGTGTTTGTTTTGATTATCTGCCTTATATAGAACTTGCGCACGCTCAAGCGGCATTATGATATTTACAAATCGTTTCGCTGTTCACTCTGAGGCGATCACGATGTCTAGCGTATCTACTCGGGACCTATGTAGGTACAGGCACTTGAGGTTACATATTGTGTAGGCGAGCGAACCTACGCGTTCTTCGCTTTCCAAATGGCGAGATTAATCTAGATGTGGTTAGGATATGATCCCCGATAGAGATGCTCTAGATTTGGTATGTATGTAGGCACTAATTACTAGAATAACTTAATTTAACGTGGAATGCCTGAAAACTTGCGTGTACCATCTAATGAATCTATGAAAGGATCTTAATATTAGGGAATGAAATAAATGCTGTTGAGGCTGCTATAAGTATTAATATAAATAAACTTTTCTTCTTGACGACTATTTCAATTTAAGAAGACAATTTTTATGCATACGGAAGGCAAACGAGCAAAGGCCACCTGATGTTAAGTGATCATGTGTTTTGCAGATGCGTGCCAAGGCCAACCTAGAGGGATAATAATAAAATTATGAAATGCCTCTTGTGCCAACTAAAAATATAGCCAAATACTCGTAGGTACCCCTACATGCATTCAGTACCACAAAACTAGCGCTCTATTGTAGGCATACTACGGACAATTTGCAACAGATAAATCAAACTACAGACTGAAAATGTTTACATAACGAAGGATCAATATACCATCATCACTCATCGCGGAGAGCCGGGAGCAACGACCTGCGATCATTAGGCTAGTATTTAACAGCAAATGTACGTTGCAATGCTCAATAATTTATCGTTTACCAGCAAATGTACGTTGCAATGCTCAATAATTTTCCGTTTACCAGCAAATGTACGTTGCAATGCTCAATAATTTTCCGTTTACCAGCAAATGTACGTTGCAATGCTCAATAATTTTCCGTTTAACTGCACCATCAGCGCCGTGTTTTATAAAGCTACAAGTTACAATTTACAAGCAGAAGTCTCTTTCTAATAAAAGGTGATAGAATGAGACTTCCGCTTGTAAATTGTAACTTGTAGCTTTATAAAACACGGCCCAGGTGCTAAAACTTATCATTCACCAAGCGCTCTTAAAAGTTGGTATGCGAATTTGAACGATACCGCAAGCCATGTGTAGGTAAGTGCAAAAAATTACTTCATGGAATCCTAGAACAAATTTATTTGTCAATAGTCTCAGGCTTCCTCTCATGCATCATTGCGATGGCTAAGTAACTCTGTATTTGTCATTCTATTTCAATTATTGATACTTACTTAGATACAAGCTGCAAATAATTTATGAAATATTTTATACTTACCTACATAAAATATCGGCTTTTCGAATTAATCCAATTTGGTAAGTAGGTAACTAGTTAAGGACATAATATAGGACATTAGAATAATGGTCTGCATTCCTTGTGTATCAGGCAATAGCCCAGTAGATTACAGGTCTTGTATATATAAACTCAGCAAATGAAACATTACCTATCGTAGGGAACATGTTTGCCAGATGATTATGACTTTATTTTTTACTAGTTAAGTATAAGTATAGGTACTTTATAATCAAACGTCCTCTTGCACCTAAAACTTAAACCCAGTTTTAGTGTTAAGTTTAGTTTACTTAGTTGTGTCAAAATGTATAAATATATTTATAAGCCGTCAGACTTTAATTTTTTGCTGCAATTGACCCTAAATCATAAAAAAATCTGATTCTGTTCTGAAATTTTAACACCAGCATAGGTATTGTTAGTTTACCAACCTTGACGTCCACAACGGATCGTCGGAAAATACCACTACATTCGTTATGGTTTATTTTCAGAATTTGTTAGACATTCGACACCTCGCATACCCAGTATAATGGATTTCCATTTTAACACGTTCATTTGACGTAATTACTTGAATATATACGTATAGGCGGGTATCAACATCTTCTAGATACACGGGTTACCCGCACTTTGCCTTCATTATTATTATTATTGTTATTTTGTAATTTTATGGCCTGGTTACTAAACCTTTAAGCCTATTTTTTTGCTTCTTCACTAGGGTTGCCACTAAGTACCTAATAACGTATAACTTGTGAGTCGCAATAGCAACTATTAAAGAAACTATAGTTTATTAGACTACTCAACCCTCAAAGTTCTTTAGGTACCTACTAAATAATTATTACCTGTAGAACTTAGAACTACCGAGAGCAAATATTGGCGTCATGCATATCACTCCATCTTGCGTTGCCCACATCACATAGATGGAGTTTGTTCTAGCGAGTTGCAAAGTAACACTGCGAACGTCTACGTCTTTATAATTTATTAAAACTAACCAGTTACTAGGGTATAGCATAGTCTAGAACTTTCGGGGATTTTATGAAGAGTTACAATTTAAAAAAAAATGTTTGCATCGGGAAGGTCATGGGCCGCGGTATTCGCGAGTAAAAATGAACTCAGTACAGTAGTATACCTATTGAGTCAGGATGAAGAGCAATGAAAACTGGCAGAACCGAGTTCTATTAAATCCGATGTTTACGATGTTTTATCTTCAATTTGTGAACACGAAATTTTTAAACAAGCCTTACTTAGGTTACTTATGAGAATTGGGAATGCTCATAAAATTTAAACGGTAAATTAGGTACATTACATTAGGTTTAGGTATGCATTTCTCGTGCACAGTATTAGAACTTGAACCATATAAATAACAGGTACCTATATCGCTAAAATATTATGAAGAATTTAATTACATTCGCCATGGTTTAACTCGGGTACTCCTATTCCGACAATGCTATGTGATATAAAAGCGCTGTGTAACCGGTGACGTATAGCTGTTCCGCATATGGTGCCGCTGCCACTTTATTTCTTGTCTCATATCTTTAGATGTTTAGTATTCGCTTGGGCGAAAGAGATGACCGCAACACAAATACCACAGACAAAGTGAAGTGCCATATACGCGTGACACAATCATAAGAAAAAGATATTCGACATCGCCCAAATGACATCGCACCGCGGTGCATGCGAGATTTGTCACTTTTACGCCCGCTAGTGTAACATAAATCACGCTTCAGAGGCGCCTTTACAAGTTATTACTTCAACATCTTTGAGTATAGTGGCTCCAGGCCTCACCGCCAAGGCAACTCGTCTTTGTTCTGACAGGTCAAGGCGGTGCTCGGATTTGAACGTCAACAATTTGTTTACTCTGACAGATGTTGAGTTTTGATGACAAAGGTATTTAATTTGCGCCTCTAACTGACTGGTATTATCTTGTCACTTGGTTGCAAGATGAACGATGAACGGTTTCATTCTTAGATTCTGCGATGTAGGTAAGTATATTAATGGCTATGTCCAAAATTGTGTTCCTCCTTGTACGATCTCATTTCTCCCTTTCATTCCTCGTGTTAACTTTAAATCTATTATTTATTGTGTTTACCTTCTCCTTTTGCGTTGTTGGCACAAGAGGGATCTTAGCTCTCTAGGTTGGCCTAGAGAGCTAAGATCCCTCTTGTGCCCGTAAATTATATAGGTAAGGCTTTTGCGTTTGTCCTATTTTGACTACTCTACAACAGCGATAAAAAAACTTAACATTATTTTCTTGCTGCTGCCTGTCGTTTCAGGTTTCTGAACAGAATCAACAGAACAGTGTCATCAAAAATTTAGGTACATATATATATATTTGCCTGTCTTGGCTCCTTAGGGGAAATAGAGTAGGCAGATTTTGTGTACCTAGATATAATTAATCTATCTACTCGCATTGAGTACTCAATAAGATCTATTTTTAGAAGTATACAAGAAGATAATAGTGAGTATAATAAGTCCGACACGTTAGTACTTAAGTGAGAGCGTAAGCTGGAAACACTGAAAATTACAAAAGCGCAGTAGAAATTCTGAATGAACCAACAAACAATAGCAACTTGTGAGTCAACTGAGCCTCGGCGGCAACAGAGAAACACTATATCTACATACATAGTAAGTAGCCCTAAAGTTTAAAGTTGCCCTATTTCTCCCATGTTTAGTGCATACGCAACGCAACTTGTGCGGACGCACCGTGCTACTCTCACTATAATGACAATATTTATTTTGCGATTCAAATATTACTGCGATTAAACAAAGATATGGTATGATGCCTATTAGAACAGATGATGTGTTTAACCTAGTCTAGTGAAAGTTAGCGAATCAAGCTAAACTTGCGCTCAATGCCCTTCCTTTCTGCTCTCGTACCGGCTCTACCGTTTAGAAAATTGAATTCACATTACAATGGCGTTAAAATTCTCTAGAGCCGCTTTAAGGAAATACAATTTTACTTAGAAACTTTCTCGTGTGTGTACTTTGAATGGTTCGAAAATTTCACTGAATAACAAAAGTGAAGTTCGGAAAACCCCTTTCTGCTCGTTCAAAGTGAATTTACGATTAATTAATAGCAGTCCAGCGTTTTAAAAATATACCGTGATCTTGGAATGGAAATGTAATGAATTTCCCAAAGTGTTACAATAGCTGTGGAAAATTAGTTTGCTAGGGATCCGTCGAAAACTTCGCCTTTCAATTGAACCTCAGGCACCAATTGATTTCGCTGCAGTTGAAGTTTGAATTCTAAGCATTAAACTAGGTATGTAATTAATTCTTCATTTACCTGAATGCAAATTATTCAATTTCATTCTGCGCAAACTTATCTCATTTATAAGTACTTAATTAAAAAAATGGCTTAGCTATCTTTATCTCTATACGTATTAGCTGCTAATTGCTGTTTGCGACAGTTATAAAACAGCTTAACAAAGACGGCGCTTCGGCGCTTTTTGGTGGTCCGACTGAGCTGAGGAGTTTCTTTATTTGAACGCGCAGATTAGAAAAAGTATTTTTGCGTTTAATAGCCCAATTCATAAGAAAAGTTATATAGGGTATTCAACATGTAACAGCGGTCAAGTAAAATTGAAACTAATATTGGTTATTTAATTATACTCTGAAGGTTTAGTGGTCTACAGTTATCAAACATTTAACCAGAAATCCTGATTATCATATAGAGCGTTGCCCGATCCAATAATATAACTATCTGATGGTTCTCCTTTAAAGGTTTTGCGTACAAGCCTGCCAGTGATAAGTAAAAACATACATGTTGCAATAGTTTACATACGACCACACGGTAAATGAATCGTCTGTTGCGCGGGCACAGTGTTTGCGCCTCTGCCCGATTGGGCAATGTTTGAGGGAAATTGATTGGTTCGCGTAAAATTATCTAGTCAGTGAAGTCAGTTTGAGAAAGTTACCCAACGACCTGCCTGTTGCGGATTTCCGTGCCTTAGACATTTTCAACGTGTTGCTGTTCCTATTTCATGTAAAATGTGGAGTTAGTTCACCATTTGAAGAAATTTTCATGCTCTGAAAATGTTTAGTTTAGGTCGCGCTCACGCTGTATTACGGTCTTAAACCAATAACCTGAAAACGCCGATCGGCAATCGGTTATCGGTTCCATGAGCTACCTGTAGTCAGTTGAACATCTAGAAATTATATGCATAGCAATGTATTACAACGTGTATCAAATAGTAATTCACCTGCGAGTTTCGCTCGTAGCTTGATGGGTATAGCCAAGTAAAACGTTTATTTAGATATTCAAGCTATTTTCCGTAATTTTCTAATCTAGCGATCCGGGGAGGAATGAAAAGATCACGTTCGTGGTGATTGCAGTGCATATGCTATGAATGATCGCGCATCTTACGAAAGATACTGGATTTAAATGGCACAATTAATTTCACTTATTTTTATTCACGTCTCTTGTGAATGATTATGTTCATCTGGCTGACAAACTCTTATGTTCTTCAATTTATCACTTCTTTTAATTGTACTCATCTAAAAAAACATGCATGTATTTAATGCGTTGAATTTATTTAATTTTTAACATGAAACTACCGTGAGACTCAATCATAGTGAAATAAAAACGGATCACTCACGTATATTGAAAAATGACGATGAAAACGAGGGTAGTTGTGTGCCGCTGTCAGCTGCGTCTAGTAGTCGCGCGAGCAGAGCCGCGGCGCGCAGTGTGCGTATCACCGCCGCTGGGTCGTGCGCTCCCAGAGGAAGGACTACGAGTTGGTCCGAAACATGTCGGGCTAAACTCGACTTATATACGTGAGTGATCCGTTTTTATTTCACTAAATACTTAATTATACCTTGTATCCATTTGTTTCTTTCGTTGAGATAATCTCACAATGACTTAAGTAGATATCTTCCTGTAAATAATATCAAGAAACTGTTAGGTCGTTTGATTTGCAGAATTACCTTAATGGTTTGTATTTAACGCGGGTAATTTCCTTTATACCTGGGTTTATAATTATGTTTACCGTCTTCGTAGTAAATGTACTTTTTAAAATGCATAGGTATAAACAAACTAATTGCCTTACTGTAATTACCGTTTAGGTATACGATACTTAGGCCGACCTGCGCCCCTGCGCCAACCTGAGTTACTTCGGAGTCAATTTAACTCCAAGGTAGTTAATTTACGGTCTAACTTAGGTTGACGCAAGTCGGTCTTACAGAATACGATGTCAAAAAAAGTACGGGCTATATTTTAGTTAAATGAGGATTATCGCCAGTCATAAATCCGCTAGGATCGCTTGTGCCCCTTGAAGCTTGTGGATTGGTGGAGAATAGATAGACCTCACTCGACAATAGTGGGCTCGATCCTGACAGATTTTGACTCGCGATAGCTATTGCGTGCGTGTTATATGTATTCACTTGTCATAATTCAAATAAGACATTAAAACAATCACGTGCTACGAAACATCAACAGCAATTTACGAGAATGCTGTTAGAGTTCAACCTTTTTTCTCACGACAGATGTTTTAAGCGACATAATAATAATTAGAGCCTAACGAATGAAAACAGTAATTTCACGGTGGGCTGCGTGCGACTCGTCATGTACCTTCCTATGTACTTATAGGTTCATAAAATATGTGTATACAGGTACACAATAAAACTCATGATTGTTAAAAAAAGTTAATACGTAACCTTATAGACTTATATTTTACCTAGTAAATTTTGGAAAGTAAAAATATGGATGCGGAAAGCACCAGCCCGGTCTAAGTGGAAACCCTTGGGGGAGGCTATGTCTAGCAGTGCACGTCTTTTTGACATGATGATGATGATTACATTGTAACAGAATTTCCGAGTAAAATACGGAACGAAACTAACACTAGAACTTCGTTACACTTACTAGGTATCACTCGACGTAATACATACGCAAGTTTGGATGTAAGTATATTCATATTGATATCTATGACATTCGTATGGCTTGTATCCATAGTAGTGGAATATATTTACAAGGTGTCCTAGTGACCAACGATAAAACTCAAAGGGCTGACAGAGCAAGTCTAGGTGAATACGCCAGGCGTATTACGCCTATGAAGTTTTCGTGAACAAAAATAAAAAAAAACTTTACCTCATACATTATGGTTATTCATTGCCTCTGCTGGTTGACAATAATTGATGAGTGTGTATACACAGAGTTCGACCTTAAATTATCAATATTTTTTTACGTATATTTAAATCATGGGTTTTCCGTTTGATTGCGGAGCAAAGCTCCTTGCCAATTTGGAATCTGCTAAGGAATAACATTGCAGTTCAAAATAGAAACTTAGTTCACCATTTAAGTATAAGAATGAGGCAAAGTCAATAATTCAAAATTAGCTGAGTAGAATGAAGACTGAAGTGAAATGAGCTGATGTTGATAAGGATTGTACCGGGCTTCTCCGGGCTATATCAAATGGTGCAGAAACCATTAATGCTGTTAACAGGATTGCCCTACACCTCCGTTTGTAATCTTACACATATTTTGCAAGTAAGTATCCTAATGTTTTTCACATGTTTTGGACTAATCCGTATAGTCATTCGTTTGCGGTTCGCTACCGTTGAAGCGTGTGCTTCCAGAGGAAGGACTACGGATTAGTCTGAAACATGTCCGGCTATGGGTACTCGACTGACATACTCGAGTGATCCGTTTATTTCACTAGGATTGTATCTGGGCGACCGAGTTTCCCTTGGAAAAGACGATGTGTGTAAAACTTGGAGAAACGCGTTTTCCTAGATATGAAACCTCAAATAGCAAATTCTATCGAAATTGTTAGAGCCGACAAACGTGTGTAGAGTTTAGCGCGTTTAAAGTAGGTACCCATTAGTACTTATAACGATAGGTGCTTCTTATCCAAAGTCGGTGGATAAAGTTGCCATTCGTGTTTCACTATTCAAACAGCCGGAATCACCGTGTTTATGAGTCATGGGTAAGTTGCTTATTGTTTTTATCTGTACATAAGTTTATAATGTTAACCTTCATCTGAATATGTAATGTCGTCTGTGGTCTGATATCTTATTGATGTCACTCTTCTAGTAAATGCCAGCCTACTCTTATATTCTCTTAGTCTAGCGGCTAGCCTGTAGTAAGACGCTTCTCAAATGGATAATTTAATAATGTTGTACTTACGTACATCAACTTCCATTTGCATTCAATATTCTTCTGTATAATAAAGTCTTTACATACGTAACATACAAACAAACTTTTTTTACCCCCCTAGCCACTCTTTGTCATGTCCTAATAATGGATCAAACTCATTTTGAGCTTACGCGATCGATCGGAAATAGCGAGTCTGCGCGGGCGCCGATTACCGCGTGAAATAATAGGTAACTGGGTAAAAGGTGAGTGCTCTCGCGATACGAATACGAGGGCCTTTCTACTCGCTCAGTTTACTTCGACCATAGACTAGGGTCTAGCACGATACTGTTTCTGTCGCAGACAAAATAAAGTATCCCTGTGTAGTGTAGTATACTACACTGACGAGCAAAAATAACGGATCATTTTCCGTACGAAGTTGTATGAAAGGGACCTGTTAATTTTGCTCGTCAGTATAGTAGGCGTGGACGAAAGAGATGGCTAATGTCCTCGATAAACAGGCGTACGTAGCTATTTAGCTATTTCTTATCGATTTTCAATGTTGGGGAGGACAAGGTACCTACCTAACACAATTTATCTATGGCATCTAAGCACGTAGCTATAATATGGCCTACAACAGCGTTTACAGCCGTTCCCAATCCTTTTCAATGCCGGACCCATTCGAGACCCAATGATTGCCACGGTCTAAGAGAATGAAAAGTACTCATCCACGCCTCTATTGATTGATACTTTCATAGAACGGGTCTCTTTTTATTTAGACCCCAGTTTGGGAAACACTGGCGTCAGCTAGCGTCGTTATGTTGTGCTGCGTCTTTGTGCAATTTCCAAACTGTTTAAACCTATTAGAATTAGACTAAATAGTCGCTCTGGGTTCCGTCAGATTGAGTTATTTGATCCTTTGGCTTTGCTTTGTTCGAACTTGTACTTGCGCAGCAGACCAGATGACTTAAACCCATTAGGGAACTAGCCACGTGTTTATGAATAACCAAACTAAATGACACCTTGCTTGTCACCTTTATTGGTGTAATTTTAAATGGAAGGTGCCAACTATATTGGGCTGTCGGGCACAAAGTTACAAACAATGTATGTGTATAGTCAGGCTAATTTGAAATAGGTATCTAGTTAAGGGATTGCTGCTACTTCAAAACTTGTATTGCTTTGTTTAATTTGGAAGGGATATTGTTTTGTTTAAGTAAGAGAATATACTCAATAGTGTTTCGTTAATAAATTGGCAGCCACACTACCATTTTTCACATTCAAGGTGAGGACTGAAAACCAGCACTCTGCTGAGTCCTCGCCTTTTCACAAAATTTTAATGGCTTTTCATGTGTTGTTACTTGGTCTATTTACATTATTTTTTTGTGAATAAATGATCTTTTATTTTATTTTATTTATTTATTTAAAGGACCTTAGCTGTTGCCCAGTGAATGTTTTATTTAGAAATTGGATCAGTAATTCCAGATATTATAGTTAATTAACTCATCTCTAGTTAAGTTATGTCTCCGTACTATTTATTGGTGGCAAAGCTACTTAAGAGCAGTTTCATCCGACCCGATCCGATTGCCAATTTAATGGCCTACTCAACCAATGTTGGGTCGAGTTCATTACTACAGCACACTAAATAAACGTAAAATTTGACTGCCAATTTAGTCAAATTGTCCATCAAATTGTAATGAATAGACTCCATATAAGAACGTAGTATGCGGACTTTCCTTTATGTTCTGTGATTACTTAATTTACCGCACTTTTGGGGCACTTTCACTGTATAATGTAATCTGGTCAACATATCTTTAGTAACAAAAAGAACATGTAAAGTTGAGTGTTTGTTCATTTTCTACTGAATAATGCAAAACGGCAGAGTGAAAATTTGCACTTACACATAAGTACATCATTAATATTTGGATTTGGAACATGGGATGGGATAATCCCATGAAAATAAACACGCATGCAGTGAATTCGACCCACACAAACTCGCGGGGAAAAACTAGTTTCCTTTAAAATTACCTAAACATACGATTTCTCAGAGTTTATCCTGGTTGACCTTGACCTATCAGTCAATTTCGTAAAACTTTTTTTAACTGTTAATTGACGTACAATGTCTCGGTCTTGTAGCTTCGATAAGCTTCGTTAACTTTGGACAGTTCCTGAAACAATTTATTTAGAGGCCAGTTAAGAATCTCTCGGTAATCGAGTTGCTTTAAAATTGCTTTGGGCAGCGTTGTTTGAAATAAATAAATTAATTTGCAGATGTCTGAGACGGAATCGTTTCAGCGTTGGCTGGGGATTTAATTCGTAGTCGCTTTAAGAAGTTTGTCCTAGTAACATTTTAGAAGACAAAATCAAGCGGGTGTCCATTGAATTCATTCGTCGTATCTTTACGCTGGGTCTGTCCACGACCCGGCGAAATTTCGTGCCAAAATAGACTTTACGTAGTCGAATAAATTTTAGTTACGGTTAACAGTGTTTGATAAATTCAGTCCGGCAGTAAAGAGTAGAATAAACTAGGGCGCCATTTTGTTTGCAAAAAACTACCTATCAAATGTTTGACATGAAAGGCTTGGATATTATGGCAACAATTTTAAACGAAAAATTACAAGTTCTTTTTTAAAATTATCAGCTCTTTCTTGGTGGTCTGTTAGATTGAATTATTGTCTTAGGTTAGGTAAACCTTTGTAAAATTAACCAATAGTACCAATCTTAGTGTCAATTAATTAGGCACATTCCGAACGATAGCACGTTTTATTAAAGACCGTGACGCTTTTTCAGTGCCTGGGATAAAATGAAGAAACCGAAAAAAAAAAGTACCTAGTAGAGTGAATCGCCTGTTATTGGCCGCCCTCCGTAACACATTGCTTTGCACATTGCTTATAATTGGGTCAATCAACTGTTGATTGCCACTCGTTGCCATGGAGATGTCCCCTGGGTAAATCGTCTATGATAACACTTTCTAAGGCATCACGCCATCAAACGTCCACAAATCCTGACTTTCGGGGGAGTGGAGTCTTAGAAAATCATATTTTTGATGAGTTGTCCAGGAGACATCTCCATGGCAACGAGTGGCACTTAAAAGTTGACTGACCCAATTATTACCTTGCCAATATAATCTGTAAGAGAATTAAATATCATGTGATTAAATTGAAAAGTATAGATCCAGAACCGTGTAACCGAGAGCATTCCGTACCGTATATACATAATTGGTGGCAAGTAACTGGATGACGTTTTCTACAGTGGCCATTTAGTGGCAATTGGCAATTTGCCCTACCTCTATGTGTTAGTGGAATTCGAGACCAACTTCATGTCCACGCAGTTTTCAAAATAAGTCCACTTTTTTATTCCTTTTTTCTGACCTTTTATATTAGTAATAGTAGTAAAGTGAACGAGTTAGATTAAGTAGCCGATCGAGTGCTGCAAAATATAACCCTTACCTACTACTTTTTTACTAAGTAGTGTAGTGCACTTTTGGGGTAACGTAAACTTCTTACGTTACTTTTTGCTTCCCGTCCACAAACAACCGGGACCACTGGCCCTAAGCTTACCCTATTCAAAAGAAACTAGATCCCATAACCTTGTTAGTACCTCGCGGTGCCAGTGAAAGTCCGCGAGATAGCATCGCGCCTCATTACCGCTTCGCCGCGGTAATGAGCGCGACACCTAGCCATTGTTGCACTTTGACTCTCTTCAATCTGGAATCTGGACTGCTTGAGTTTAAAATGTAGGAAACGGATCATTCACGTGTAAAAAGTCGTGTGTAGGCGACATATTTCAGACCGTCCATGGCTCATTTTGAACCCCCGACCTTTCGTCAGTCTTTGAACAAGGTGTAATAAGCTTGACGTTTGTGTATATCTGTAGCATCGTAGCTCCTAAACGGATGGACCGATTTAGACGTCGCATTTTTTTATTCGAAAACTAGTTCTAGCCTGAGTCTTATCAAAATCGGTTCAGCCGTTTTCGTAGCTTATTAAAAGTGCTCGCGTTTGCAGCGATCTGAACGCATACTTACACGCCTGATCCTTTTATTATATCTAAGACCTAGTTTGTGTACTTAGTTTTATGTTAAAATGTTGCACCAGTCTGTGATTTACAAAAAATAAGTGGAATGATGTTGTCTTGTTTGACTTCCTATCAGTCTTACGACCTAAATATCTAGTCCTTTGTTACGCATGTGTTTTGGATGCAGAAGACGCACGACTATGCGTTATGTAGGCGGTCGAGGGAGACCATTGTGTTTTTTTCTACGTTTATTCATGGCTGTTTTACTGTGGAAGTGTCAAATTAGCTCTTATATGTATAGGTAGTATCGAAAGTGACACAAGGTCTCAAGGCTACATTGCTGTGTCTATACCTACATATGTTATTATATTAGCATACGTAATACATATATTCTATAAGAAGACAATAACGTTAAGTTAGCATTGCAAACTGCAAAGTACATTTGTTAAATTGCAAGTAAACCCGGTCACAGAAACAATCTTTGCTTGTATACCGAACAGAGAACCGCTGGATCTATGAGATTTAATCTGTCCAGGCAATAACATAAATACTTTTAACAACCTCCTTTTACGTATATTTATTTTCGTATTTTTCATACCATGTAAAGTTTTACAATGTATGCCGAACTTACATTGTATGTGCTATTTACTAGTATGTTACTTTAGGGCGATAGGTCCCGGCTTTGCTGAACCCTGAAGTGTGTCGATGGAACCGTTTGATGCTATAGCGAGTGCTCTAACGATTTAGTTACAGAAAGGTCACATGTAGTTTTTTTAATTGTAAATTTTGAATACAAAATTAAATTATAGCTACTAGGTAGTAGTAATATAATTGTTACGTTTAACTAATAACCTAAACTTGACTAACTTAGAAAAGTTGAAAAACCCTCGACATTGTCATTTCAAAGTTCAATGACTCGAAAACGAATGAACCGATTTTAATGAAATTTAGCGAAGAACAATCTCGATTAAACTAACTTTCGATTAAAACAAAACCACATCAAATTCAGTTTATCCGATTGGGAGCTATGATGCCATAGACAGATACACCCATACACTACAATACACTACAATAATACAGAGGTTCAACTTATAAAAACGTACCCTGTCTTTAACCGATGATGCAAAAAGAGGGGTGCCTCTTTTTGCATCGGCGGTTAAAGACAGGGTTCGGCGAATAGTACGTTTAGTTTTGTAGATACTCATATGTATGTACAACCAGAAATTATACTTCGTAAAGTATGGGTTTGGAAAACAAGTATAACTTTACTGTTCGTACATTACCTTTTATTTTATTGGTATAAGCAAATCAAATCGTTTTATCGCTGGTCTATCGTGAATTGTGCTACGAAATGGATTATATACCGTTGTTATATTAATTACGAACCGCAACTAGAGGTCATTGACACGATCAACCGAATGTTATCGTATAGTTTTGATAAATATGTAGGAACAAAGCTAACCTTTGCCTAGTAATTATTAATTTATAATGTTACAGTAATATTCATTTCGGGACTTAATGTTTTTAAAATTGTCTCAACGTTTCAGCCATACGACAATATTGTAGACAGTATTCCAAAAGTTGAAAAATTAAGAATTTGCATAATATACAAAGGTACAGTGTCGCCATGCGGTGCGGTGGTGTCAGAATGTGGTTAATACTCACTACCTATCTATTTTTAGGACCTATAAAATGCGTTTAAAGTATTTCAGAAATCAAGGCAATGGCCTTTGTTTTAATAACAACGATAAAACACTTAACAGTTCTAAATATTCTGAGCCATAAAAACTTTACAGACTACAGTAGACCCAAGTACTCATAACTTTTATGATGTGGATCTTAATGAAGAAAAGTAATTAAATGCATTTATAATTTTTACCACAGTGGGCTGAAAGCAGCCGGCATTTACTGTAACTGGGAAGCATTGCGTTTGATTCACATGGTTAAAAATCTTTATGTAACAACGTCGAAGACTGGCTTGTTTATCAGGTTTTTTCTGTGCTGTTATATCGACCGTCCCGGCTCAATTGGGGAGCAAAAATACCTATATGAAATTACCTATATGAAGGGTACATGGAAAGAACATGTCTAGTTACCCTAGCAACTTTTTGAGTTATCGCGATTTGAAAGTTTGGAACGATCTAATTATCTTTTTGTTTTTGTTTGTTTTGCTGTAATACTAAATATATGAACACTGTAATTATCCATATAATTTTTGTATACCTACATCTTTTTTTAAAGTGATAAAAAAGACAAGTTACATAAATATTTGTATCTGTAACTGAGCGGTAACTTAATCCATTCAGTGCTCTACTTTTTGAGATTAAAATCTCATTTTTAAAAATAAGTGACCAGACGTTCTTTCCGTGTATCCCTCATATGAAAATTCTGAATTTCCACGTTTACTTTTGTAGGTAGAAGTTACTGTATTCCTCGGAAATACTAAAAGCACCCATTAGAAACTTTTTTCTTTTGCTACCGAACTGTCTGACCTGATTCTACCAGATCACTTTTTCCCCGACTAGACGTAGAATAGGGTCTGAAACTAAAATGCGGTAAAAGTGAACCAGTAAATAATAATATTTACGCAGGTACAACTAATTTGCACAAGCAATGGTGCGTGAATAACGACTCGCTTGCTCTTTATGTGAGTTGCAATAACTTCCAACCAGGTTTTTTTTTGTTTTTAACCGACTGCGTTTAAAGTTCAACTTCATTCTACTTTAAACGTTAAGTATTCAGCTTTGGCGTCTATATGCCTCTCCCAGTAACTACAAAACTTTAGTTTAAGCCGTTGTGATCACATTTATACAAAGCTTAGTGGTAGTCGGTTTTGTTCTTCACCCATCAAACATCAGTTCTTTGCTGTATCCGAGACGACAGCACGATTCCTTTACTACACGCCAACCGAAAACTAACAGTGCTTGCTGCCGCGCTCAATAGCTTACGGTTGTTCTCGTTCCAAGTGTGTTACAAAATAAGTAAGTAGTAAACAATAGCATATTCATACCATATTGTCACTAAACGCGTGGGATTGACTAATGAACCAAGAATAGAAACCCAATCTTGCTAACCATTTTTGACTTCTAAACGCATATTTCAACGGTGCGTCATAACTCTCTGCCCCGGCCATGGTTTACTGCCGTATCTCTTGTCAAAGAGAACCAGGAAGAAACGTTTACTTTCGCGTTACGCTGTGACTCGCTGGAACAATAACCTCCTACGAAAATCTGGTGTTGCAGAACGTGGGCGCGTCAACATTTATGCCTGTAGCATGTGATAACTCCAGATGTTAGTTCAGTAAATAAGAAAGGATATTTGCGAACGGATAACTGCTGTAGGCTTTGGTTAAAGTCTACGCGTAGGCTGTGGTTCCACATTGTTACTCATGAATATAGCTTTACATTGTTAACTGTTTTTGTGATAACTCTCTCGTTAATCTTTCATAACCTTTTCTAAAAAACACCAGAAAGTGAAAGGGCATTAACTCTTCAATAAATACGTTTCCCTACTAATAAATTACACACGCAACTGCATCATTATCGTACAGCGAGACATACAATTATTTCTGTTTCAAATTGTCCAGTGGGTGCTGTGGGTGGTTAATAAAATGCGTTTACAATCTGGTGGGCCGATGGTTCATCGGCAATAGATACTTAACTATGAATGTGGATTGGGTCCTCATGCAATATTGATCAAGCGCATAAGTGTGACGATGTGCATAAGCACCATGTACGTTCCTATTTCCATTATTATTATTATTTAGTTTGAGACCAAGGTTATCCTTAAACGACTTCAAATAGGAAAATCGTCAGCTTAAATAACAGTGTCAGATGAAATACAGCCTGGGCAGAATTATGAAAGGCGTTGGTGAAGTTTAATAGCTAAATAATTATCAGACAGCATAGAGCACACGTTACAGTGTGGAATTATTTTGTCACACCTATTCATCGTGCAGCGGTGATTTCTTTGAAGTTGTTACGATTACGACGATCTTCTGAAATTTCATAGACGCAAATAGTCTTTTATTTAAAAGAAACAAGTAAACGAAGAAAACGATAATATGAATAAAATCTTAAACTAAATGAAGACTATAATTAAATATCTAAGAGAAAATAACTAATAACTAAAATTAAAATGAATTTAAAAAAGAGCCCCCCGCGCGGCATGGTCCCGAAGATGCTGGCAGTTATTTTAGAAAAAAAAAATACAATCAGCAACCAGGATGTGATTACAATACGAAGATACGTATTCATGAATGCACGTCGTTTGATGCCCCATAACTTACTACAGTTAACTTAAACTATTGAAATCGCAAATCTGCTAACGATATATTGTATGTCAATGTAACTTAGGCATTACGCGACTATGGGAAACTGTAAACTATCTAGGAGTCCATATATCAACGTAGACAATGCCTGTGGCGTATAGTGAAATCGACTTTCAAATCTGTCCATATAAATAATTGGTATTTCCTAAAAAGGCTTGCGGAACTTAAATCGCGTTTAATTGTAGGTACCTAATGCACAGCTTTATTGTTGCAAATGCATGGTACGTACGTAACACACATTTGTAATACTTTATTAGAATTCGTTACTTACAAAATATTGACTTGTAAAATTTTATGCGTAAATTAACAAAACTTACAAACAAAATTTTGCAATCATAGAGTTTATACAATATTCTGTATCAGTTGACGAGCTAAGTTCGAAGAAGAGTGCAATACCTTAATTATTTCTGTAATTTGAGAACATTCTCACTCTACAAACTCTTGTAAATTGTTTTCTATACAAAGGTGTAACTTGAAATATAAGAGGGGTGTATTATCCGAACTGTCCACAACTGCATCTGCAATTAAAACCCCACTCAGGCGCAGACATACGCCGTAGGAAACAAAGCCTTATACACACACGCGACGAATAGCTTCAAAACACAGGCTGTACCCTGCTCTATTAGCTTCACTGATACCGAGATTTATGCAAAGCCGTTTGCATTGCAAATTAATCTTGCGATTGTCAATCGGCGACAGATGTTGATTTCAATGCGTTTGAATAATCGCTGGTGTGTCACGGGATCAACTGAATGCTGATGTATAACAATCCTGTGTACATTTTGCGTATTCATTGCGGACGCTGTGTTTGTTTGGCAACTCAAGTTACTCAAAGTATGTATATTCACTCGCTATTCAGTGTTGGCTGCTTATTGTATGTGTACTTACTTAAGCTGCGACTCATGCTCTGCCATGTTTTTACTGACCGAGCGAGCAAGCGAGCGAAGGTCTCCGTTTCAGCTTTGATGAAAAATGCTGTTGTAAGTATGTCTGTCCGGCTATTCTCCTCGAACCGGACGGACTTCGCACAAGGTCCTACCACCCGCTCTCAACTTTGCTTCTCATCTTATCAAATTACTAAGTGCTTTGCTGTTTCTTTAGTTTTCATAAAATAATGTCATTCATTTACATTAATTTAGAGCAACTAGAAACAATCAGAATAAGAAACTCGAGAGATCCTCTCTCTCTCGTCAGGTTTGCCCCTAATAGTTTTACGTGATCATCGCCAAGTATATGTTCACATCGCGACTTTAATGCCTTCTCCATTATTATCCCATTTAAACATTTAGAAAGCCCCACTTAGCATTTATAAGATTGAATGGGATTATCTTGCGCTAACATTCGAATAGGATAGGAAAGGTCACTCGTGTAATCTCGGTGTAGGTCTCTGAAAGCTTTATTGAACGGCATTTGTGCACAAAATAATTGCTTCGCACTTCCAAAACACGGCCCGTTACAGACAAGATCTTCAAAGAGATATAGACTAAGAGAGCACGAAACAAATTGTGACCATGATTGTCACAAATAGGGTAAAAGGCCACAGGCTAAAATTCCACTTGTTCTGTTTAGCGTTTGCTTTCTCAGACTTCCGCCAGGTTCATCGTCCTCATCAATTTTACAAACATTGAGTTACCATAGAAAATTCCTCAGAAAGGCCAAATACCCTTGACACAAATAATTCCTCAGCGGACCATCAAAAATAAGACTATCTAAAAAATTACAACCGTTATTTGAAGAAGACCAATACAACAAACCTCATCAACTCCCTCAATAATCGGATTGATAGTATCGTTCGGATTATAAAAGAAACAAAACTGACGATTCAATAGAGAGATATTTAACGCAAACTTGGAGGGACAAAAGCACCTAATTGATAGTGTATATTTAAGCGCAGATGTGCCACATTAGTACTATCAAAATGTTATTCAATGGCTATCATCATAATCCTGCATTACATTCATGAATTGGACTGGAAAGGTTATAGTTTACGGTACAGAACACACTATTATTTGAGCAAATTCTCCTCTGACCCCGTATTTAACATGACACCCACTAGTTCGCGCAGCCGATTTGTCTTGCAACGGTATATTCAATGATCCCATTGTTTCTGGTGTACATTTCATTCTCACAATAAATAAATGTCATTAACAATTTGTCGAGGCCTCGGAGATCTACACGTTTAATCTGTGATCTATGCTGCGATTGTTTGGGATGTTATTGAAACTTGAACTTTAAAATAAAACTATTCAAAATAAAGCATTTATCTATAAAGTCTTCTAATAAGAAGAAAAGAGCTTGGTCATAAAAGTCTAAACGTTGATAAACATTTAAAATAAGGTCTTCCAAAGGGCCATAGTTAATATTTTTGAAGGCCATCTAGTTAATATTTTTGAAGGAGTTAAAACGTAAATCGAAACTTAAGTTCGCGGGTTAATGACCGTCTTTTAATCGTAGATAAACCACTCTTTTGTTTGATCGAAAGCTATCTTCAGGTAAGTCCCTAAATATTTTCTGCTGCTGCTGGACACTGTTTACAGTTTAAAGGTTACTTTTATATTTATCCCATTTTGTATAGCTTCTCCGACATATCTACCCATAGCGTGTACCTCGCACGCAGTAAGCATATTACCGTGTACTACGTGATTCAGTTTTCCTTATACGTGAGATTATATGTCGGGCTTCCTTTACGGCTTCAGCGTGAATACGATGCCGAAGGGTTGGTGTAATATTATGCAATTTAATATTCGTATGTGTTTATAGAACAGCTGTAAGTACTTATTGGAAATTCGGAGTAATCTATTGGGCGAATCGTTAGAAATGTAACGCTCATTCCGATGACTCTTTACACGTTCGCTGGTGCCCGCGGTAATCGGCGGTGGCTGTACTGTCATAACAATATATAAGAATAGAACTGTCTAGATTACCGCCGGCGAAAACATGTTCTGTAAAATTACTACTAGTCTTACTTTTAGTGCATTTAAGTGGCGAATTTTTTTGCTGTTTCGGCTCTAACAATCCGTTTGCCAAAACAGCCCTGTGGTGCATAACAAATCGTCTGATAGATTCTAACCAGATTCTCAGAACATTGCCGACCATACGTTCAATATTAAATTCGTTTTCGAACGAATTGGATGTTGCGGGAAAAAACCTTTGAGTTTTCCTAATCGTTGCTTGCGCTAGCATGCTAGTTTTTGTAGCAGCATAAGTCTTGACTTCTTTTTCTAGGGTTCCGTACCTCAAAAGGAAAAAACGGAACCCCTATAGGATCACTTTGTTGTCCGTCTGTCTGTCTGTCTGTCTGTCTGTCTGTCTGTCAAAACCCTTTTTCTCTGGAACGCGTGGAGGTAGCATGCTGAAGTTAATATCAAATACTCAAGCTTGCGGTCCCTTAAAGCTGAAAGTTCCCTAAAAGTGAAAAAATCAACCTTCTAAGTCAACGCAATCAAAAGATACAGTCATTAAAAGATCTTTTCCATACAAATTGCCGTACTTTGAAAACCTAAAGGGTACTGCCAGTTGTCCTAGAAACTTGAAATTTGGTATGAAGGTTGCTCTTATAGCACAACCACTCCGAAAAGTCTCAAAATCTTAATTTTTTATGTCTGTCTGTAGATTTCGTAGACCAATATAAGTTGACCCCACACTGCGTACATTTTGCTTAGGAGCAGGGCTCTGCTAACACTGGACTTTTTAAAACACTGGGGAAAAGCGTTAAAATCTTTCTACGGAACCCTCGCAGTCCGACTCGCACTTGGCATGTTTTTTTCTAATCAGTTATCTTGTGCCTAAAGGACGGATGGTTTATGTTCGCGAAAAACACAAGGCTCTAGGGTCCTTGAGGTACTTAGCTGCTGTTTAGTGATGTATGGTAGCATCTCTAGCATCATGTTTTACTAAAACCAGTACTTTCATTGCAACTTCAGTTTTCATATTAAATAAGAAATTTATATTGAAAAAAAAAAAAGCATTAAAACAAACACTAATTTATAAATCTAAAATTATAACAAGACACGGACATATTAGACTAGATTTCTATACACCCACCTGCAAACGGCTACTGTATGTATAATTGCTATGGTATTTACTCTCTCCCACTATGTGGAAGGTCATGGTGTCTCGTAGGCCTTCGCGTTCAAAGGTGCAACGACAATTTGTCATCATACATCAGCGGCTGAGAAACCTTTTCACAATAAACATCACGCTAACTCTTCGCACAGGCGTTGGCGTGGCGTAAAGAGGGTAATTTGTGACGAGGTCCCACAGTGGGTCACGATTGAAATGGATGACTGTACGTGAGGAGATGTTTATTCAATTTTGTGGCACGCGCTTATAACGTACCGGTGCGGTGGCTGCCTGTAATTCGGTAAAGTACAATGAAGGTCACTGGAATATTCAATCGCCAAAAATATTTAGTATTTCAGTAGCGATAAAATTTAAATAATTAAAAATGCAAATAAATAATTAAGTATTAGTATACAATGACAATGCAAAGAAAAATTCGTTAAGCAGCTGGACTTGAACCAGCAACCTCGGTAATCCGTACCACGCTCCACCAATTAAGCTATACTTAACGTTGGTGTACCTAACGAATTTTTCAATGCCTTGTGTCATATTTTATTTGGAAGATCTCTCCTCAGCGCCATCTATGAGTAGCTTAATCAAGCAGCTCACCCACTACGGAACTTCTACAGTTACGCATTAGTGGCAAGAGATGGAGCTATTTTCTGAATCAATGAAAATAATCGATTTATTGATTATTTTTGTTTTTTTTTTGTTTTTATGAAACATTCATAGAATGAAATTCAACATACAATGACAATGCAAAGAAAAATTCGTTAAGCAGCTGGACTTGAACCAGCAACCTCGGTAATCCGTACCACGCTCCACCAATTAAGCTATACTTAACGTTGGTGTACCTAACGAATTTTTCAATGCCTTGTGTCATATTTTATTTGGAAGATCTCTCCTCAGCGCCATCTATGAGTAGCTTAATCAAGCAGCTCACCCACTACAGTTCTACAGTTACGCATTAGTGGCAAGAGATGGAGCTATTTTCTGAATCAATGAAAATAATCGATTTATTGATTATTTTTGTTTTTTTTTATTTTTATGAAACATTCATAGAATTAAATTCAACATACAATGACAATGCAAAGAAAAATTCGTTAAGCAGCTGGACTTGAACCAGCAACCTCGGTAATCCGTACCACGCTCCACCAATTAAGCTATACTTAACGTTGGTGTACCTAACGAATTTTTCAATGCCTTGTGTCATATTTTATTTGGAAGATCTCTCCTCAGCGCCATCTATGAGTAGCTTAATCAAGCAGCTCACCCACTACGGAACTTCTTCTTCTTCTACTTCTTCTTCTTCTATGAATGTTTCATAAAAATAAAAAAAAAAACAAAAATAATCAATAAATCGATTATTTTCATTGTTTTAAAGTATTAGTAGGCACCACACCAGTTATTTAAACTCACACGAGCATTTCCCGCAACAGAGGCCCGAGTACGAATATTCGAATCCTGCGTAATGTAACGTTATCGTATCAAAATCGAGAAACTTCATACTAAATTTTACTTCCAAATACGCTCAAGGGCGGGCGCTGTTCCATACGTCATACAAATTTCTCCATAACGTTACTATACTCGGTTACGTTACGCAGGATTCGAATTTTCGTTCTTGGGCCTCTTGTTGCATTTTGTGGCGGATTTCCCTTAAGACCGACTTAGGCCCGGGCCTAGGGCGGCCAAATATCAAGTGTGGCTAGTCGTAACAAAATAATATTATGATGATCTGAGATGGGGGCGGCTGGTGCTACACGGCCTAGGGCGGCCAAATATCAAGAGCGGGCAATCGTAGCAAAATAATATTACGATGATCTGAGATGGGGGCGGCTGGTGCTACACGGCCTAGGGCGGCCAAATATCAAGAGCGGGCAATCGTAGCAAAATAATATTACGATGATCTGAGATGGGGGCGGCTGGTGCTACACGGCCTAGGGCGGCCAAATATCAAGGGCGGGCAATCGTAACAAAATAATATTATGATGATCTGAGATGGGGGCGGCTGGTGCTACACGGCCTAGGGCGGCCAAATATCAAGGGCGGGCAATCGCAACAAAATAATATTATGATGATCTGAGATGGGGGCGGCTGGTGCTACACGGCCCAGGGCGGCCAAATATCAAGGGCGGGCAATCGTAACAAAATAATATTATGATGATCTGAGATGGGGGCGGCTGGTGCTACACGGCCTAGGGCGGCCAAATATCAAGGGCGGGCAATCGTAACAAAATAATATTATGATTATCTGAGATGGGGGCGGCTGGTGCTACACGGCCTAGGGCGGCCAAATATCAAGGACTATTACGTAGTAATATTACGATGATCCGAGATGGAGGCGGCTGGTGCTACACGGCCTAGGGCGGCCAAATAACAAGGGCGGGCAATCGTAGCAAAATAATATTACGATGATCTGAGATGGGGGCTACTATACGGAAGGCCAAAACTATTTTAAGTATTACAGCTAGATTACAAGAGTGTAAAACTTAATTATAAGTCCGTAAGAGGAGAGGGTGTGGACAAATCAAAATCCTGAATCTCTTATGAGATAATGACTTAATTGAAAGCCGTAATTATTTACAGCTTTCAATTAATTCGTACGAGTACCACTAAAGTTTTTGAACTTACTTATTCTCCTTCTCTCTTCTTCTTCTTCAGCGCATTTGCTCCCACCATTGGGCAAACGCCTCTCCAATTTTCCTCCACTAGGCCCGGTTTGCTGTGGATCTCGCCCAGATCGGGCCAGCGGTCGAGCTGATGTCATCCGACCACCTTGCTGGGGGCCTGCCGACTCCTCGCTTTGAGCGTGGACGCCATTCCCAGACCCGCTTGCTCCATCTCCCGTCGTTTCGGCGACACATATGTCCTGCCCAGGCCCATTTTAATTTGGCAACGCGATGGCCAACATCCACCACTTTGGTGAACTTACTTATTACCTTTTGTTTACTAGTATGAGATACATAATATCCGGCTCTAGTATGACAAAGTACTTAAACAGCCAAATGCTGCAGAGCAAATGGCAAATTTGCATCGTTAGCCGAATGTGGGGCGTGTAAGTTATACGATCAAATGTGAGATCAAGAGGCGTGCTTCGAGCGCTTCCGCTTTTCTCAGATCTTGGAGGATAAAGTTCCTTTCAAAGTATAATAGCAGAGCCCCTTTGTGCTTGGTGATTGGTTTACTGTTGTGCTATTAACAAATGCACGTAATAAATACTTCGTGATCAGATGTTATCGAAAAAAAAAAACTGATATCGCTGCTGTTATAGTTTTTTTATATCAACAAACCGTTTTATAATAACGACAGCTTGCCTCTACAATGACCCAGAAACGCTCCTTTGCAGCTACCAAAATGTCCAAAATGTCATAACTAACTGGAAGTTTAATTACTTTGTGAAACAGTTAAGGTGAAAAATAACTTCGTGTCTCTGTAGGTATCTTTTAATCCCAACTTTCAAGATGCAAAATTTGTCTAACAAAGTTGTTATAGCTGGTTCGAATTCAATGCTTATCATTCAAAGCTGAAGTTAGTTCAGAGCTCTCCAGATTGTCGGCATTCAACACCGGAGAATTCGCAGGCGACGGTATCGTGGCCCAATATAATTAACACTAAACGCGCGCCCCGACTTGTCGCTAAGTAGCATTTACTTAACCTAAGTGCCACTTAGTGATACCATAGTTGCTTCATAATGTCACCGCCTTAATTGCCGGTAGCAAACTGCAGTAAAATTAATAACCACTTGATTACTTTCCGATAGCGGCTGCCGTTTTGGTTTAGCCGGCCGGTATATTGCGCGCTGTAAATTAGTTGTTATTGAGTAATTTGACACTCGAGATTAAAGCTTGTTGGTGTCGCGTTACGAGGGATCCATTGCTGTCAAAAGGCCGTTCGAGTTATTGTTCAGCGATGGATATCGGCCGCACTTGCGGTTTGCGAGTAGGTGATATTAAACACTTGTGTACATTACTGTACCTACGTACATGCAGACAGCTTTTGTCCTACACTCGTTTTGTCTCTGCTCACATCCTGAACGAACGCGAGTCGTTGACCTCTGATGAAAAGCCGATTTCTAACAGTTCTTTTGTTAGATGTGAATGTTCGTCGGCGTTGCGATGCGTACCGACCGACAATGACTGTTAGTGGAGCGACTAAACATTGGCTACCTCAGTTGCATTTTTCGACCCACACAAAACACGACGGCGTTTAAAACTCACATTCTGAAAACGGAAGGAACAGAATGTGCGATTTTCATCGTGCTCCGTACGGATTTCACTCTTTTTTTATCGCTGACTTTACTGATACAAAATAACTTGTAGCTGATCATTACACTTTGCCAATATAATTTTCCAGTTATAACTATATGTACAATTTGCTTTCGCTGCTCAATCAATCGATCATCGGAGATTGCAGCAAACGATTTAAGTTTACTAAGTTTTCTTACAGTGCAATAAGTAAACATGAACATATGTTATTAATCTTATTAAATACCATAACACCCTTACGAAAATATTCGAATATTCTCATACTTACTTTTCTTTAAACTAAAGTTAACTATCGATTTCACAAAGTTATTTGCTTGTCAGAAATGGTACCAAAACTACTAAAATTTAGAAGTTTGAATAACGGTTCTAACTTTTAATTAGGTAAGTAACTAATTATAATTACTAATGTAGTTCCCTGCTCGCCATAAAAAACAAGAAAACAAAATACAGACAGTTTTTTTCTTACTTAATTAGGCGTTTAATCTTACCGGTTTATATTTTTTGCTAAATGATAATGACAGTGACAAATCTAATTTAAAACGCCGTGTATGTTTTTATATGGATACACATACAGTACCTACGCTTGTGTGAGGCGCATTCTGCCAACAACCAATGTGCTTGTGAAATATTCTTCAAAAAATGCTATATTGTAATCTTACGTGATTTTCATTTGTTTAGCGTCTAATAACGATTGGTTATAAGTAATTACGAGAAATATCAGTAAACCGAAACGAAACGATTTTGCCATTATTAATTATTACGTTCCTACTCATCTGTAGTAAAATTCCGCTAACTCATCTCATAGACTAGCTGCAAATACCGCAGTGTCAGAGACCTTTAATTTTGCCTTTAAAGTTGCCTCATTAAACGCCGTAACAATTGTAAATTAATAAATTGCCAAACATAGCGTTAAATGTGTTAATTGCGTACTTTTTACAACTTTTGGGGAAACTACAAAGTTGTGGCGACATTAATGCTTTTTTTGCTTTTGGAAACCGACAGTAATTCGACCGTGGACATTGCGTATAGCGTTAGGGTTGCCAGTTGAAAAACATCTCACAAAACCTTACCTACTTGCTGATTATCGCAATAGAGCTTCTCACTTCTGCTAATATACCTATTAGGAATTTTATTTTTGTGTTGCATTTTCTATGTTTGTGCCTAGAAAATTCAAACGGCATAATTGGTTCTATGTATGATTTATTTTGCTTTGTGGTTAGAAGAGTTAAGAATCCACTATTGTAAATTGTCAGTCAATCGTCTTCATACCTTTGGCAGTTAAGTCGGTTAAAGGCTATTTTCACAGTTCTAAGGACCATAGAGACAAAAACAATTAAAATACGACACGAATAATAATTGTACTTTATTGCTTTATTTTGATAAAGGCAGAGTGACAACCCTAGCATAGTCTGCAGACGACACTGGTGACGGCCTCGATGGCGAGTTGACAGTATTTCGTTCTATTTCGAAAACGAATACTTAATTGAAGGGTTTGTTTACGGTGGGAATGTTATAAACTGGGGAATGTAATAAATTTTCGGTTAGATATAAAGGCGCACCTATACTAAACTTACAGTACGCCTATAAAGTTTCAGATGATTGTGCTAAGATTTTAAAGATTAGTAAGTACCAAATGTTCGAACTCGAGTCAATGTGATAATTTTCCATTAGATACAATTTGAAACTTTTTATTCAAGTGCTCTATGAGCGCTAATACTCTACAGCTGGTACACAATATCTGGAATATTAGTAAGTAACAGTGATAGTTATTTGGTATGAAACTACTGTGAGATACATAGTATAGCCTATGATATGTTTCGGACTAATCCGTAGTCCTTCCTCTAGGAGCACACGCCACGCCGGTGGCTGGTGGTGGTGGGTGTTTTGCGTCTCGCCATCGGCGTGGCGTGTGCTCCTAGAGGAAGGACTACGGATTAGTCCGAAACATGTCTGGCTATACTAGACTGACATACGTGAGTGATACGTTTATTTCACTATAGTTATTTGGTGTAAAAAAAGTGCGAGTCGGACTCGCGCACGAGGATGCCGTATAAAGATTTTAACGTTTTCCCTAGTATTTTAAGAAGTCCAGTGTTAGCAGAGCCCTACTCCTAAGCAAAATTTACGCAGTGTGGGGTCATCTTATATTGGTCACTGCAATCTAAAGCGAGTCGGTAAAGCTATGAGGTGGTAAAGTGAAGAATCGGAAAGCAAATCTATAAAATTACACATTTTCAAAACTCTTGGTGAACTTTCCTCGTAAAATTACCTGTACTATTGTGTTTTAATGGTCGAGATACTGTGCAAACATTATTTATCGGATTTTATATCCGATTAACATTAATACTGCGCAGCCTATCATAGTAGTCGGATTGCGTTTGTTACAGTCTCTCATGCAAAAAAGCTATCAAATTAAAATACAATATATCATTGCAATTGGAACTCTGATGCAGAGTCTGTATAGTTCAAAATGATTGTAATTCTTAACGCCTTGTATCTTTTTACTTTTAATACACAATTGTCACTGGCGACTTTTAATCCGCGGGAATGTACGGAAGCATTGTTGTTATATATGCGCCGGCACTGGTTGGGAAATTAAACCGTATGCCGATCGCAGTAAAGGTTTCAATTCAATGCCGTATACCTAGTAACTAATTAGTAGGTATACGGCAACACAACACTAGAACGAGGACGATTTAAGTTCATACCAAAAGTTTATTTAACCACATGACTAGTTGTTACCCGCAACTTCGTCTGCGTAGAATTCGTTTATCATTAAATCCTGACGGAATTTTGCAATTTTCCAGGATAAACGAAGCCAGCGTCTTATTCTAAGGTATAAGCTATATTACGGTGAAGTTTCATTCAAATCTGTCCAGTAGTTTTTGCGTGAAAGGGTAACAAACATCCAAACATCCGTACGAGTAAAAGAATTTATGCTATACCCCACCAGGGTTCGTGTTTTTCATTCGCACAGACTTTCGCGTTTATAGTAATTGTACCTAGGATTGGTAGGATTTTTATACTAACGCATGAACTCATCAGTACAGTAACATTGATAGAGCCATAATTAATATACAACTCAAACACCATGTCCCTACCTACACCATGGGAACATTTAACCGCAAGCAAAATCCAAAGTGAGAAGTTATAAATTAAATTTAACGCTTCATATTGATGACTCCATTGAACGATGTGAAAGGCTAGTAAATATAGCCCTATATTAAAGTTAAATTGACGGCCGTCTCGGGGCCCTCGTGGTGCAGTAAGGCTGGCCTGTGCAGAGATAACTAGAATCCTAACCAACAATATTTTAATTTAACGGTGCGGAATTTGGTTATTATTGCTTCTAGAATGTACATGACACGTCGAAGTAAGAAAAAAAAGCATGCAAACTTCATGTTGCCACGTCTTTGTTGTGCCTTGTAATCTAGTTAGTGCGTTAAGTTAATGGACTTCTATCTACGGCAAATATGCGCGCTGTTTTATAATATTTTTTTAGCTATGTGAAGTATAAAGAAAGAACATGAACGCAACCATGAATGCAATAATTAATAAAGAGTATTGGCTTCGGCCGGAGATTGTAACCCAGCCTAATCGTTACTTTTAGTTCTGTTCGTAGTGAGATAAAATAATCACTCACGTATATAAGTCGAGTTTAGCCCGACATGTTTCAGACTAATTCGTATTCCTTCCTCTGGGAGCTTACGACTCAGTGGCAGCGAGATGCACACTGTACTGCATACTAAGACCTTGCTCGCGTGACCCACATACTCGACTCGACTTATGTAAATGAGTGATCCGTTTATTTCATAATGATTGATTTTCACGGTAGTTTCATGTTAAAAGTTCTGTTCAGTGATATAATCTGTAATTAGTCACAGTTTTAATAGTAGCAAGCGTCTTTAGTCTGATCAAGTTCATCACTTACACACAGCATTGGTGTATACCTAATTAATCCCGTTTTGCGCAGGCCCGTCTTCCTGCGCCACGGGCGCACGAACGCACGGCTCGCATCTCAAAGGGGCCTTCATGCACAGCGCATGAACTCCTCGATTTCTGGCGCGAATGTAATTTGGCTGTTGACAGATTTACAACTACATGCTTCAGGTGGGAACATGCACAATTTTAGTCTAGTAGCTTTAGTAAATAAAGCCGAGAAGTTGCTTTTCTACCATAACATTCAGTGTGGTCAGTTGAAAATTGCTCCGAGACCATTTGCACATGAAAAGGCGTCAAAGTGTATTTTTATTTGCAGTGACGTTTCAATGACTTTACTTACTTTTTTAGGCACGACAACCAGAATAATAGTGATACATGAAAGAGTTGAAATTAATTGAGGGTGCCACCGTCATTTAGATGGCAATACAAATACTACCACATGAACACTGAACAGTCTTGATCTGTTGCTGTTTATTTATATTTTTTTATTTATTCTACCAGATGACACAAACGTTCTATACGGTAATGAAAGAAGGCGGCTGGGTAAGGCAGTGTAAACAATCTGTAAAGGTGTTTTTATTTTTATTTGTGATTTTTTTGTATAAGTAAGTGCACGAAGAATCTGACAGTACTCTTGGACTTTCCTGAAAGAGAGATCCAATTACGAGCACTGTTTCAAGAGCCATGACAAAACATGCCGAGCTGACGTTTGGTATCGTAGCCTTATTTAAATTGTATTGCATTTTGAATATGTTCCAAATTTTAAACTAATAACGTCATCGAATTCGATGTCTTAATGACATTTATTTCGGACAACAGAAACTAAAGCCTAAAGTTTTATGGCCTAGCACTAAGCAGCAGAAATATGAAGTCGGTGCTTCATTCAAAGAATATTCCGCTCGCACCGCACCGACTCATATTTTTGCTGCTTAGTGCTAGGCCAAATTTTAGGCTTTAGTTTCTGTTGTCCGAAATAAACGCATTTTATTTTATTTTATTTATTTATCATCATTTTTCATAGTAAAACTGGTTTTAGTAATTCTGGTAATTTCCTACGGTTTCTGAACGCATTATAGAGGACTTATGATATGTGTATAGATAAAGTACTAATTTATTACGACAGAAATCAGCTGTTCGTTTGTAAACTTCCTCCAAATCCGTAAAGAGTTTGACCGCTTCAAATTCTGCGAAACATCGCATGAAAACCTTATATTTAAGCTTCTGGGCACCACCACGTATTGTCTTATAAATTTTTAGGCACTCAAACTTTGTTTGGTTTGGTCACGAGAAATAAAATAAGTACGATAAATTTTCACTAAAATATTGAATCTTTCGGATCGAGTTTTGACACTTTTGACAGTTTTGATATTGTTGCCAGGTACCGTTGTCTCTTTAGTTCCACATTTTTTTATTTCTACTCTTTTGTGTCCGTACTAACTATACGTGTGCCTTTTTAAGTATGTAGGTACATCTAAGGATTTGAAACTTAGTTTAAAGTTAGCCAAAAATACGGGAATATAGTAATTGAATTACCTGTTATTATTATTGATTTATTTGTGTCGCTTTTAATAAATAAATAAATCACGGGACAATTTGACACCAATTGACCTAGTCCCAAACTAGGCAAAGCCTGTACTATGGGTACTAGACAACGGATAAACATACTTATATAGATAAATACATACTTATATACATATTAAACATCCAAGACCCGAGAACAAACATTCATATTCATCATACAAACACCTGCCCCGACCGGGATTTGAACCCGGGACCTCAAGCTTCATAGTCAGGGCTATTCACTACTAGGCTATTCGGTCGTCTATTTTGGCTATTCGGCTATTTTGCACGTAAGCAGCAATTTATATTCCTTCGTCCATTTGGTTATGAAGCTGTCATAGAGATATTATCTCTTTTTATTATTAAAATCAGTTTTCCATGCATGTTCTTCACCGCCGGGTATATAGAGTTACTGGAAGTGCTCTGGATTACTTCAACCGTGACTCGCAAGCGCTGATAACTTACCTAGTTAGCTGTTTCTCACGTTCCTATTTCGGACAAAGTTTATTGATGCAAAATTTGATACGGATACTTCCTTGCCGCTGGTACTTATATTCATACAGTCTGAACGCACCCGATTTATATGAACAACAAATCTTACTTACTGAGTTAGTTAAATGGTCAATTAATTACTTCTTAAACTGCACCAGTGTTTATAATGATTCGGAAGCTAAATACTGGCTAAACCAAGTTTGGCTAAATTTACCGGGTTTGACCAAATTTACCTAGCTACTTTTAACATGAAACTATCGTGAGACTCAATCATAGTGAAAGAAACGGATCACTCACGTTTATTTCACTATTTATGTATCTAATCTAAAAGCTTGTGAAATTTTAGAAAAAGTAGTATCTGTTGTAACAAAAAAACATCTAGGAGAATGTATTGTGTAGCAATTTATAGCCATCGAGAACGATAGGGATCTTTCAGGATCCAGCTGAATAATTCTCTGAAGTCTTTGATTTTAATGACGACATTTTCAGGAATAGTCCGTAGAATAATTTTCACCCTGGTAAAATATAAAGCCTTCGCGGAAAAAGTTTAATCCAAAGACGCAGTTACAGACGGAAGTCTAGTAATATATGAAAATCGTTTCCGAAACGTTCACGGACCTCAAATTGGTCGGAACCTTTTTGTAATAAATCGTGAAGAACGGGGTTACCTAACGCAAGAAACTTCATCTATAAAGATCCCTTGCTTTTTTCACTTCAGGTGTAGGTATAAAAAAAGTTTTATAAAAGCCGCAACAGTCAACTAAGTGTGTCAAGTTCCATAACCATTATCATTTGTAACAAAAAAATGTTGATACGACCGCTTCTGCGCATTTTATGGCAATTTTGCGCACAATTTCATGTTCCGCGAACTAAGTGGTGTGACGTATTACTTTGATGGACATTGAATGTGATTTTAACCACATTACGTACACTACCTACTTCACATTATGTTATTTCGTTTTCTGTAAGTACTTAAGTATTAGGTTCAATTACAGTTATAAATATGTAAATAGAGAAACTCTACGCCACAGTAAATAAGTAAAGCTAATTAATTGAAAGAGGCGCCAGCTAAGTAGGATAAAATACGAGTGTTTGATTAAATGTATAAGAATCTTTCAAAAATGCGTGCCAGGATTTGGCACTGTGCGAATGAAATCCGATCTATGAATAGAGTACATAAATCAATACGAAACAGCAATTCCTATACAGACTTTTTGTCTTCCGCATATCATCAATTAAAATGTTTACACGTGGCTAACTGACGCAAGGCGAATTCTTTGGAACCGGTTTCGACAATAGGTTTGTGGGAGAGCACAGAAACGATGAACCAGTCTATGGAGAGCCCCGGCCTTCGTAGTTCCGCTCGCGCTCGAAAAACTTGTTAGATTAACTCGGGTCAACCTTAAGTGGTTTAATGATGTTTTTTATCTTGACCTCGAGGCGACATCTTGTTGCTTACTCCATAAAATTAATAACGCGCTTTTGTCATATAGAAGGATCGCGAACAATAGTGCCTTTGTAAATCTTAACGACGCGACACCACGACAGGCGGCTCGCTTTAACAAAATTAATGAACCCATTCCGCGAACACACTCATGGGAAATTAAAGTAATATGAGACAACATTTTTCAAATTATTGTAATTAGGATTAGGAGGATTGTTCTAATCGTAAAATAATGTTCTTTGTTCTGTTTTTTTCGGTGGAAATTCTTAGTCATGCGGAGTGCCTTGAACTTAGTTTTTGCGCTTTTTGCCTTGGTTTGCCAAATAATGGCCTTCGTGCAGCCTTCGACTATTTCCTCAATTAGCGATACCAGCTACTGACCTGTTGTTAGTCGCTAATACACGATTATTTGCATAGGTTTGAATGGTAATAAAGGTGTTTATTGCAATTGGTGTTGTTTGGTTAGAATTATTGTTTAGCTCTCTCGTTGAACTGTTTCTTGATGCGATAATAGTATGGAAATCTAGACCAATTAGGTAGCTATTTGACTTTATTTTGACATGTGTTGTACTTATTAATCCACTTAACTGGTCACCAATGTAGGTGACAATGACAATACGTTATAGCTGCGTTGTTTGATTATGATGTTAAATTCAGGCAAAAGTCAACAGCAATCATTTTAATCAACTGATGGTACCTTCAGATGAAGTCAAGCACTTGTTTAGTTTGTGTTCCCAACAAACTTTGGTATATACGTACATGTTACCACGTCGAAGCTTTAGATTAATCTTAAGTGGTTTTCGTAAAGCACGTATAATGTAATGAATTCCTTAGGCACTTGTCTGACATTAACTCGTATTATAGCTAGTAAACTCCAGATATAATGATGATGTAGGACCGTAATGTCTTCTTTGGCATACATCGCTCACCAAGATTCATTCGCTGAGTGTTTGTACTCGAAATTGTGCTTGCGGTTGAGATAACGAGTAGGTAATACTTTGCTAAAAAAAAACTGGCCAGGTGCGAGTCGGACTCGCGCACCGAGGGTTCTGTATCTAACGTTTTACGTTTTTTTTTCTTGATTCGTGTTCTCACATCAGATCAATGGAAAGTGCCCTAGGTTTTTCATTTATTTGGAATTGATAGGCATGGTCTGGTATGGTCTGTTCATGGTTCAGGAACCCTAAAAATATAAATACGCTCGATCAATCATCATTACCTAATTGGAAGCTTTCATGTCGATGCTCGAGGTTGCCGTGTACGATTGAACCAAAGCGATTGTTAAAATAATTAGGATTATTTCAATTGAAGCTGATCCCAACAAAAAAAATTCGTACATCGCTAGTTGGTGCTTTATAGAAAAAAATCTCCTCGATATTTTATACGGTACAGTGTATTCGAGATCCTTTCATTTCTTGCTTCACGTAACTTGATAATTAACTGACGTTCTAAGGACAAACGTTCTTCAACATTATTTTTCCGCTTCCTGACTTATTTTTTTCCGATGTAATCAAGAGTTCTAAGTATAATATCTTATGTTCCTTCTATTTTTGTAGTGTATTATTTATCTGAGCTTCTTTCCTGTTTGGTCTCGGCCGTAACTTTCGACTCTGATGTTAGGTTTGACATTTATTACGTTTAACAAGCGTTTTGGAATAAATGAATGATTTAACACCTACGCATTTATTGGTTTGATGATGTACTACGTAAATAGAGTTATTTAAACTAACGTTCATAAACACCTCACTCACAGCTTGTGTGTGTCACAATGTGTTCAAGGTAAGAATTTTAGTTAAAGGGGATGGTGTGATGTTTATCCATAACCGGATGTTTTAGTAATAATGAATAAGACTGCCTATTGTTTTCAATTCATACATTTTAAGAAACTTATCAGACATAGACGAACAGTTGGAAAAAAATCAACATGCAAGCTAAAATTAACAATATGCCTATGCCTCATGTGATTGAATGGTGTGGACGCGGCTGTTGACATATCTGTCTATTTCAACTTTCTACTCACGCACCAACAGTTAGATGCTTGGCTTAGAAAGGATTTGCACTCAATGTTATTCATTATTGTCCCTCAACGTGGTAAACTGGACGCGAACCTTATCTTGATCATTAGTGTATAAATCCCATCTATCTTCGATCGTAATAACGATTACGAGTATCATAGCAAAGTGGAATTTCTTCCCGTGAAATCATGAAAATTCATGGATTAAACTCAATTAAGTATCAATAGCGTTGTATATCTGTCTGTCGATTGGCAGATGCTTCCCACGGGCTCTTCTCGGACGGACGGCTTGACAGAATGATTGGGCGTAAGTATTGGAACCCGCGCCTGCAGTTTACGTTAAATGCTCCGGCTCATTACAATTGGCATTTGCTCACGAACCTATATGCCTCCCCTCGCAGTGAGGCGGGGCTGAACACTTTAAATACACCTTTCCTTGTGTAATTAATTTCTTTGTTTCCTGGATGGAAAAAACGTTTCGTACACCATGACTCTTCAGTGTATCAGTATGACTCACTCGTTTTCTCTGGTTATCTCGCGTTATGTATTATTTAGGCAGTTTACCTTGGAGTCTTTCTAATGTATTTAAATGTAGCACGCTTAATTTCTAGTTCAACCGGTATATTTCATACTATTATGATCACCTAAAAACCCAATGACACGATTCAGTCGCGATCACAAAACAAAATGATTCGTGACAATAAATCTAAGATGATACTAGAACGGTACTTCCTAAATGTAGCGAGACGCACGGGCGAGGCCCACCCTCGATTGTGTGTTCATTGTATGCAAATCGGCCGCTACGCCCGCCGCTACCAAATGTTTCACGCAGCCTTCCCTGCGGCCGCGCCGACGCCGCCGCCTAAATTATGCGACCGGCAACCACCGCGCTATAGACATTCCAGGAAGCACCAGGCCAAACGATTTGTCCCTTCCATGTCACTGGTTTCGTCCCCGTCGTTATGTAATACAGATTCGCTAAGCCCATGGGAACAGACCCCCTTGATAGCGCCCGCCCTATTAACAGTTCAGTGTTTTGATGTTATCCTAATTGCTCGCGCGCCGCGACAAAGAAGACAAATTAACTGTCGGAGAATTCCAAGCGTCATTGCCATTCAGACGCTGAATGTAATTTGTGCCGTCACCGTCACGTCCCGGAGTGCTAACCGACGGCCGCCATTCCTCACTTCGGCCACCCCACAAAAAAACGTCAACACTCGACAATTCTCACCTCTCCATTCAATATTTTAGAGTTCAATGTTCAGCCGGCCTTCAGACTTGAAATCTTAATACACACTCTTTTGTGCCACTCCTACCCACGTTGTTTGTAATTTGAATTTATGAATATTGGCACGTTGAGACCGTTCCTTGAATTCTTGTGTGCACTGAAGAGGCATCGAGTGTGGTTCAATTGTAGGCACGTGTTTGTAAGTATTTGTGATTTTTTAGGAGCAAGTCATGTTTTGTTTGTATTGAAAATATCAATCATGTGTGAATTCATGTGAGGGCGCGGTATGTCGTCGAGTCGTTCCATAAATTACCAGTTAAGATTTTAATACGGTTATTGTAGGTAAGTATACGGGGGCTAGGTCGAGCACAAACAATGGTACATCGCAGCCCACGCCCTCGGGTAGTTAGGTACTTACGAGTACTAGGCGAATATGTAAACGCTCTGAACGCCTTGCCGAAAGTGACGCTCTGCGAGCTAACGGTGTTGACTTAGGCATCACTAAGCTCATGACTTATGTATGACTCTAATAGCTCTTCCTAATATTTATGCAGGTACCTTGCATATATTACAATTTTAACACGGACACAATTTTGCTATATGATCTGGCAGTATGTGAATGTTGTTCGCTAAATTCGTCCTGTTTTGTTTTCAATATCTGTCTGCTCATAATTCGCAAACGTTAGACTCATCATAACGAATGACAGAAATATCAGAATCCAGGATTATTAAACTTAAAAGAAAAAATAAATAAACAGGCAGCAACCATAATATGAAATTACTTTAGCTAGCAAATGACTAATGTAATACGGTGAAGTAAATAAGCACCTAAGCTAAGCTGTACTCACTGGCAAGTTAGCCGGGTAGGTTACTGGCTTACCAGTTAATGCTAGGGCGAAGAAAGCGGCCCAACGGTAGCCGACGATGTCCTATCATTACAGATCAAGATCAAGGCACGAGCCTACTGGTTATAACCGGCTATAGCCTATGGTCATACAAACGTCAAAGCGGACAGGATACTCAAATGGTTCTAGAAATGCATATCTAAGTAATCACTTATTTGCTGAACTTCTCATGCAATCTATATGTTCAGATATAGATTGTAGCACTGAAAAATTTTCGGGGTGGTATAATCTTTTTTTATTTCACGTCTCTATGAGCACTAAGTGGGGCGAAAAGCATTTTTGGGGTGGTATGGAACGAATTTAATATCAATTTTTAATTTGAAGTCTCTAAGCACTAAGTAGATTATTTACATAAACGAAGTAATTTCAATTTGTCAAAGCCGATAGCATTTGGGACATTGTTTTAATTTTATGAAAAAGTAGTTTTAAAATGAAGAGCACCGAAAGGATCAAACTAAGCAAATAATTTAAGTGAATTGTAAATTAAATAAAAGAGTGTTTGTTATTTGTTTCAGACAAGGGGAGGCATAAAGGCAAAACCACACATGTCCCCCAAAAATGATTCCGGTAAGTCACTATACAGCACCACTCATATTATCCTACTTTTAAAACAACTTCCGCTACTTTTAAAGGCATTAAGTACCTTGTAGTACCCAAATAACTATGGGATCTATATTTGTATAAACTATGATGATGAATTAGAGAGAGAGACAGTCGATATAATAATTATATTGTTATCACATCAACTTTCAAGACAATCATTTTGCTACGATCGTCATGGCAAAGCGGCCAACGATAGGTAAGCGTGAAAACTTTTGCCATCCCCATCCTTTATGTTTTATTGACATAATGTCAAATCTACCGACACTTGAGGATTTTGGGATTCTTTATTAGGTACCTTGTTCGGAAACTTTAATTTGTTGAGCCTGTTATGGACTTTGTCATAAGTGCTGCTTGATATTGTTCAAAAAACATTGTTACATCTCCTACGTTCCGAAGGTACTGTACGTAGTGTACGTAAAGATACACTAGACGTTTTGAACGTGTAGTCCTAACCTTCCACTAGAATGGTCATTTTGAGACATGGGCCACGTCGAGCCTGAGTCCCATTAAATTTGCCTCGATATGCCCATTATAATAAAGTTCGGTTTAGTGTCATGAACCCAGCTTTCATATAATTGCTTCCGACATCTGCATACGTGCAGGCAGCTGTTAAAACTACAAATATGCTGTGTGGGTTTACTGCCATGGCATGCTGCCATAAAGGAAGTTAATTATGATTACTGAATACCGGTGACGTTCGGTGCACAAGATACTTCAGATCTTGTCAATATGAACTTATGGGCATGGGTCATATTATAAAAGTTGATACAAATGTTGCTGCTAGAAATCTTCGTCAGTGTTATTAGAAAATTGATCTTCGTGTTTGTGAAGTGGGTTTCCGATTGGCGTGCACAAACTGTATGTAAGTGCTAATAATAATAGTATATTAAAGAAAGAGATGCAGACAGAGCACATTACATTAACCTTTAGATTAATAGCTTTATAGTCATGGTTACTAAACCACTGACACCCTAGTGATTTGGCTATCTAGTTGTCAGATAATAATCGCGAAAACATCAGAATTACATTAAGTACCAAAACAAATTTACGCGTAACCGATACCTACCACTTACCTTCCCTAAACTTTTAACAACGTATTGTTACGTGGGGCCATGCGAGCTCAAAATAACAACGCAAAGAATGCCGTAAATTAAAATGATACAACTTGTATAACAAGTAACATGGTATTATACAAGCGAAACAATGCTGAGAAGGAAATAGCTACTCGTAAAGTGTAATTAATTAAATTTATATCCCATTTTAAGTGTGCGGCGGATACATTTTCTGCCGGAGTCACTACTTTTTATGAACTTTCACCTTTTCATCAAAAATTACAAAGGTAAATAACAGAGAAAACCTAGCTCGTGGAACTAGCTAACAAAGAAAAACCGAAATATAGCCCTTATCTTTGTATAACCCAGGTCATCCGCAGCTCTAAAAAGTTCTACAAAATTAAAAAGTTTAAGTCGATCTCGTAGACTTCTTTAAATATATCGGCAATTAAGTAAGTACAATACGGCAGACACACACAAAAAACAACTTGATTTCAATCTGTACACGGCCGTAGAACTTATACTTATTTATTTTACGTAGTACTAAGTGGTCGCTCAACTTGGCTGAGATGAGAAGCCACTTTGACATAAATTTACTATGAAAAGGTCTTACAGTGGCCGATGGCGGTTGATTTGTAAAACAAAATTCGTCATACTCGTATACGAGTAACGATCATGTTAAAACTAAGGATCAGGCAAGAATGGTACCTGGACAGTGTCTGCACTATGTTTAGGTTAACATGCGACTGACGGACGGACAGCCCGCAGATGATGCTGATTGCGTTAGCATTTACCATTGATGTACAGCACTGGAACAGGATCTCGTTTATATTCTCGACGGACGCTTGCTGCAGTCGATCGTGAGTAAAATACATGAAGTATCGATACTCTTATTTAGTGCTGTCAAAGCTTAGCGATCCTATTTGATAATGTCACATTGAGTGATGCTTGAAAGTTCAGATTCAGGGTTTGCTAATGAGTGATGGAGCTAGCGGTATCCAATGGGGTATCAAACTATTGGATCTAATCCAGAAGGCTCTTTAGTTGCGGAGTACAGGGATGCGACTTTCTGAGTGGCCTATTGAGACGTAGTTAGAAATAACTTGAAAGTGATGTTGCACTGGGCCGCTCATGCCGCATGAGTATATAGTGGGATAAAATAGCCAATAGATTTTTTCTCAATCTTAAAATTCCACATTTTTGACCAGGAAATATTTTACAAAACACCTTTTAGAGACGATCACTATGATCTTCTAGAGATGTCCATATCTCAATGGTGTTTCGATATCTCTTGTCGTATCGCGGTGGGCTAGGATGCGTAAATCGAGAGGCAGCGCTCGTGAACATCCGTCTCGCGACGCATTTTACGATCTCTCGCCCTATTTACATTCGTGCGATGCGAGAGAGTGAAAAAACAGGTTTAACGCGATACCGTTACACAGCTTTGTTTGCCCTAAAATCACAAAATTTTACCCCTTTCGTAGCGACATAATGCTACATTTATTTAAAACACACAGTTATGAAACCACTCTCAAAACAACACGCGGCAAAAGGTTTCACAAAATCAAAATCACGTAACTTCCACACGTGTACGTAGCATAGGTTTATTTTAATCTCTCGGCACAGTTGATCCCTGGGACTGGCCATTATTATACGAATTTATTTATGTTAAAAAAAGAAACAAAGGTTAAACCGGTTGAAAGGGCAGCGGAAGCCACGGGCCGCTATTCACGCGCGACTGTTTTACCCCTTTTTTCATACACCACCTTTGAGCACGTTTCCTTCACCCTATAAAAGGGGTATTATTCAATTCTTAGTAATTAGGGTGGCGGTAATGGCAGCTTGCGCAATATACAATGACAATGCGCAATATCACGAGACAGAGACAATGGGGCCTTTTCAAAAGTCATTGCACATGAATACTTAATACTATATACATACTAACGTAGACAATTAGCGGAATAATGGAAGCCGAATACAGTAGGTACTGCGGGCTGATATGTCGGCAATTAATACGAGTCAGATTGTTGCTAAAAACCTCTCGCATCGCTTTCTCTTTTTGCCAATTAGCATAATTTTGTTTTCACGTCGATTCGTATGAGAAATATCGGACTGGATAAACAATGTTGACTGGCGTTAAGGGTGCTGGGATGGGTGAGAATTGTGAAATCATTGTTGCGTTGGTACCAATTTGCGTGGAGGTGAAACACTTTCTTTGCCAGCGGCATGAACTATGCCATAATTCATGGTTATTAACGCCCTCTCATCTTTTAGCATGGCAACGATATTTCGCAATAACGCTTGTTTCCTGTAACCATAGACGCATTCATGTACTAAGTACTTATTGTTTATTAATTTTTAAATCAGTAAAGCCGGCTTGCACCAAACTGGTTCAGACAATCATCTTACTAATAATACTAATATACCAAGTTAACCCCGAGTTATTTAGATAACTATCGTACCCAGATTCGAGGTTAGTGCAAGGTATATTTAGTTTTTCAAAATCTAGACTAGCATGGAAGTTAGGAGATATTAGATTTCCTAGCCAATTAAAAAGTCATTTAGGGTAAGTAATAAAAACGGCTATGATTTTTGGACAAATTATTGAACTTCTACGGGCAGCAACTACGAAGAAGAAATGTTATCACTTGATCAATAAACTACTTAAGTTCACTCTAGTTCACTTATAGCAGCCACAGATTACACAAAGACAAGTTGGTTTCCTTTACTCATGAACTAGTAAAACAATCCTTCCTTTGGACCTTTTATAGGCGCAATTTAAACACATATTTTATGTAAAATATACATTAGCATTTATTCAACACAAGAGAAAAAATAGGGTACGACATAACCAAACATGACAATCAATATTAAAAATACCTTAGATGCAATCGGCCAGGATTAAACAAGGTTCAGGCAGTCGGTATTGAAACCTCCAACAGGACCTCACTGAAGTAATATCTGATTCAATGAAAATGAAGTTATTATTAGTTAACTATCCTAAATTAAAATAAACTGCATGTTTTTTCAATCTCATTTTATAACTAAATTATTGCAGTGAGTACTGATGTTATTGACTAGATTATTGATGCTCTTTAGAAGGCAGCTTCTTTGAATTTAGCTTAAGTAGTTTCAAACAATGGTAAGTAAGTACTTAAAACATTCTCCCATACAATCATTGCCTGTCCTGGTTGACAGTATACGTAATACGTACGTAGGTATATGGGATACTTACGCACCTTTTGTATTATATAGCTTCTAGCCTAGTGTATGATTAGATCAGTTGTAATGGGTCTTCCATATGGGATTTCCCAGGACTGCGCCTTGTACTTTCCGTTATAAACTGCAGAAGCCTATGGGCTCCCATGAAGCCTGTAATCAGCCTTGAACACGGAAAGTGAACGTGTGATTTGCACTAATTATACTCAAGAATCCCACAAGTTAACGCTTCACCGGAATCCGCAACTTATAATGTTGTTCAACGTGACTTGATTGTTTCCGAACATTTCTTTCTAAATTCCTTTCAACGTATCTTGACATTCGTATGCTGGTATTCTTTGTTTAATTTATTTAAGACGAGTAAAAGCACATCGCGGTTTGACCAGAAGAATAAAAGTTGTAGAATTTTCTAGTAACGGAAGGCGTCTTTTATTTTTATAGCGCTCAGTAAGTCATATAAAGACATTGTATGGATGGATGAAGTTGTCGTAGATTCGCCCAAAGTTTTCAATCGCTCTTATTTTCCTCCTGCGGTTTACAACGAGACTGTAAACGCAGTGACTAAGTACATTTTCGTTCCCTTTCATGAATCATAATTTACTCAAGCGAAAATTCGGCGAAAAATGGAGGTGTCGGGGATTACCGACTCGTGCAATAACAATTTGGGATCTAAAATTCAAATTGCGGAAGATGTCGCGATCGATTGGTCCCCGCCGGGTGAGCACGGGTCTATTGCCAAGGTATCTGTGTTATTATTATTAGGGTCCCAAGGGATTTATGAGCATATTTGTGGTAGGACATTGTCGCTGATTGATCGCCTTTGAATTCCAGCAGAGACAAACTAATCTATTATGAATTGCGTTCAAAAGGGTGTTTGTTTGTCAAGTAAATAAATTTTATATTTGTGTGTTCTGGCATAGCCGATGCTTTTTGCCACCTTGGTTGTGCTTAGCCACTTGACGCTGCCCTGAAGCCAGATAGCGAAATCTCGACCATATGACATGGACAACATGTTTTAATCTTATCTCATTTGTTCCAGATGATAGTCCGAGTGTGGTGCGAGAGCGGTGCGGGATGGGCACCGACACACGTGCCCGTGACGCCGCAGACCACGTGTCGCGACGTGCTCGACTGCTGCCGAGAGCCGGGCGACGAGCCTTGCCTGTTGCTCAGCGTGCACCCACAACACGGAGGTGAGATCATAGCCTAGTGTAGACGATCACGAACGTGCCTATGGTACCTCAGACTAGATACATTGCGATGTGCTTGACTGTTTTCAAAGAGATGAATCTTGTCTGTTGCTCAGCGTGCACCCACAACACGTAGGTAAACTATTGTAAGTAGGCAGACTTATATCACAACGTGCACAACAGCAGGTGCTATACTGAGACTTGTCTGCTCAGTCGGTATCCTCTGGCTTTGGATACTTATTACAATAACACCTAAGAACAGTTAAGTAGTGATGCTTACTGGTTTTACCTTGGACATAAGGTTGCCTTTCGTAGCTTAAATCCACATAAGTACCTATCTTAAGAATTACTTGTTTGCCCCTATTCGAGCACAGGCTTTCCGACAGAAAATTGTCTTGAATAATTAAGAGGACGACCTCGTAATTGATGCAAAATGCACACAGTTAAAATCCTTATTGGCAAGGCATGTCAGCTATAAAATATTATCTTCATCTTGCTTGATGGCATATAGCGTCCTGTTTTTGATGACGTTTACAAACCTTTATGTACTCATAAGAAATAAATAAATTAGCGAGGGTTTTTGTATAAAAAAAACTCAAACCGTAGCAGAAAATCTACAGAGATGGTTTTCATGGTGAAACAATACCCTTACAGAAAAGATGTCAACATCCTGTTAGGTAACTGTGTGGCATCCAGTGATGCAGCGGCAGCTAACGCGGCGAGGACAAAAACCTCGATATGTTGCCGAGATATGTCACTTTAATTCACCTTAGCAGTACTTGATGGGCCTCTAACCCGAGACGACTGGGATTCTCGTAACAGTTGTAACTGTCCAATTCACGTGTTCCCGCGTTCGCAGATCCCAAGGCTTCTAATGGTGGGTAAGCCTTTCTGTTTGAGCCGATTTGTTGTACTACTGAGGCTAACCTGCATGTACAGAGCTAAATCCGTCGGGATTTGCATAATACTTAACTTTAAATTCAATGTTAACCATGATACCCTTTTAAATAAGATTGCTAGAGTTGAGAGAAGCATAATCGAATTTTATAGGTAGCAACAGGTTAGATTAGAGTAGTTGAACGAATTCACTTGGTTGGATGGATGCCAAATGGAGCTTCCATTCCACACGTTGGTTTTAGGGCCCGTGTTCCCAAACTGAACTCAAACATTCAAATTCTCATTTGAATTTAAATTTTGTACGAAGGAACGTCAAATATAATGTCTTGAGGTCACACGTCAATTAATAATACAGACCTACGAGTTACATTTAAAGTTATGGCCTAAGGCCGACTTGCACCGAGTTGGGTTAAACACTAGACGTCAGACGATACAATACGTCAAGTGAACCCGGGTTAGTGTCTAACCCAGCTCGGTGCAAGCCGGAGGAATTAAAAACAAAATACAGTCTAGCTTGCATGCTCATGCACAGTACCTTGTCAACGATGTTTGTCGAAGGTTCAGAAGTAATGAGCAGAAAAAATACGTTCCGGCAGTAAATTCTGTAGTAAATAATGACTGAACCCAAGGAAGGAGGTTATTATTTGATGACTACAAGGCTCGTTAATCAAATGCACGCAAGCTTATAAAATGACCAATGATAATTCAATAAAAAAAACATAGAGGTTCAAAAGTGGCAGCAAACAATTGGGCTAACTGGCGCACCTTGCCAAAACAAAGTTAAATAGGTATCACCCGAATGAATTAAAAAGGCTCGCTGATACAAGACAATGATGTGCGGGAAATGCAGTTAAGTTAAAAAAACCGGCCAAGAGCGAGTCGGACTCGCGCACGAGGGTTCCGTAGAAAGATTTTAACGCTTTTCCCCAGTGTTTTAAGAAGTCCAGTGTTAGCAGAGCCCTGCTCCTAAGCAAAATGTACGCAGTGTGGGGTCAACTTATATTGGTCTTCGAAATCTACAGACAGACATAAAAATTTAACATTTTGAGACTTTTCCGAGTGGTTGTGCTATAAGAGCTACCTTCATACCAAATTTCAAGTTTCTAGGACAACTGAAACTACCCTTTAGGTGTTCTTAGTACGGCGATTTGTATGGAAATAGATTTTTTAATGGCTGTATCTTTTGATTGCGTTGACTTAGAAGGTTGATTTTTTCACAGCTTTAAGGGACCGCAGACTTGAGTATTTGGTATTAATTTCAGCATGCTAAGTACCTCCACGCGTTCCAGAGAAAAAGGGTCTTGACAGAGAGACAGACAGACAGACATACAGACGGACAACAAAGTGATCCTATAAGGGTTCCGTTTTTTCCTTTTGAGGTACGGAACCCTAAAAACAGAGTATGTACTTAATTCGCACGGAACAACATGCTAGGTAAGTTTTGTCGGAAAAAAAATCAACTGTACGTATTGTCAACCAACAGACTCAATAAATCTACATATACATATAAAAATACTTAAGTACATATTTTTTATTTTATAAAAAAACACAGGGCTGTTCACCTACATTTACTTAAGTAAGTAAGTACCTACTGTTTGTTTTTTGATACCTTATATATATATATATATGACTATATACCTTCAAAGTGAGACCTATCCCAGATAAAGTACAGGAGAGCCGGCTGCGGTGGTACGGACACGTTATGAGGCGACCATCCGACCACGTGACTAGAAAAGTACTAGACATCGAAACTAAACCCCGAGGACGAGGAAGACCCCGAATCATATGGATGTCCGTAGTAAATAGGAACCTCAAAGAGAGCCGACCCCAAATAAAATGGGATAGAGCCGGGCAAAGAAGAAGTATATTTTACTGTAATTGTTTTCTGTCATTATGTGCAATAAAGTATTTATTTACATACATGCATAGGTATATACATTTACGAATATGATTTACTCGTAATACAAGTAGGTAATCACACTAATTGAGCTTCTTCGAAGTCTTTAAAATGCTCGTAGCGTAAGTGACAATTTAGATGATTTGCATTAAAGCCTGCGGCGGGACGACGTAACCGCATTTACAGCCAATTTGCTATGAAATTCATAAATATTACCAACAGGCAGATAATTGAAAACTGAAGCCTAATAATATGCATTACACTCAAGTATAGTCACAAATAACAGCGTATCATAGATTTTCTTCTTTAGCGTTTTGCTCACCGTTATAGAGTTAGAGAGCGATTCTGTCGTAGCGTGGAGAATTGATGATAATCCTTATCTGTAGTAAAGGGGGAAGTCACACTGGGAGACAGCTGAGTTGGTTTCGTTTTTAGTGTAACTGCACATGAAGATTAATTGTTACAGTGATTGAAGGACCAAAAGGAAGGAAAAGCACGACTGCAATCGGTTTATTTAGTCGCCAATAAGTAGAGGTTGTAACAGTCCAAGGACCCAATCTACCCTACCTACTAATGTAAGACATTCTATACCTCTATTCACCTTACTACAACTTATAACACATAACATGGCCTCGTGACTCGTCTAATGCGTGAAGATCCTACGTTGTGATCGCTACGAAAGTAGCAGCAGTAACTCTAAGTAATTTAAGTGGCAAATAAGAACGGAAACTCTAATTAATTACTAACCAGATTTTAAGGAAAACTACCTAGCGATTAACCTACACTTCATGTTTAGAGAGCTACGTTTAGACTTCCTCAAGGTTTATTGGACACTACCTGGGCTCAACTTTAGATTGTATATGTACTTTAGATAAACCGCTTCTCATAGAGAAGCGGGAACTTCCTCCAAAAGCCTTCCCCAACGAAGTTCAACCAGTCCACACCAGGAACAATACGTATCGTAAGATGCGAATTGTTAAGATGTGAGAGATAGTTTATGCACTAACAAAGGTGCTTTCAAAGCCAGTACAAATACAATTATTAACAAAAGGTGTTTTCCCTTAAGCAACTATAGTTCCCGTAAGCAACGTCGGACTCTATTCTTTACCGTCCTAATAAATTCATCCAATATTAAAAGAGATCATTCTAAGCCTACCAAGTAAACTCTGCTTGGCATAGCTTTTAGGCAATTTAACTAGCATAATGTTAGCAATATATCAAACTTCATATTTCAGTGCATGTAGCGTCTATTTATCGACATTATGAATAACTGCAATTTATCTTAAAGCTTTACCTTTTGTAAATATTTGGCAAGTAGATATTTAGATAACCAACAATATCAATTCTATTTGATGAACTGATTTTTAAATGATTCAATAGAACTCAATCTAGTTAGAGATTCCCCCGTGTGGTGCAGAATCAACTAACAGAGCGTATACTCAGACTGCTTTCCATGTCGTCACCCTTGTTAGGTTAATAACTTCTTTAGTTATTGGTAAAGTATTTTTTACTTTGTGTATGATTCAAGATTTGGCTAGAAGATAAATTATCTATATAATTTCTTATGAATTAGACTTCTGATCACAAATTACGCTAAAATATGAAGAGTTGTTTCCTACAACTCCTTGGAGTTCCAGCAATACTTGAAGCCTAGATTCTACCTATCCTATTCCCAGATGTGTATGAATTTAGTCTAAGTCCCTAGCTCTGTGTGTAGCTATAGAGGTTTCGCCTCATTATTTTAAACATGGTGTGTGTAATGTAGATACTTTCCGGTGTAAGAAGGTATCTTCTAGCTTGGATCCCTATGAAAACTTACCTATCAACCCTACATGTGTACTTTAACTTGGCACAGGCCCCCTATTCTCTGTGTAGTTGGCAAAACTAGGAATTCAATTCCACATTTACATTTAGATGTGTAGTGTTGAGTCTTCCGGTGTAAGAAGGGTCTCAGCTAGCTTTCCTAGTTCAAAGAAGGTGTGTTCCTATTGCCTACCACGCAGACCTAAATGTTGTTAGCTTCCTGACAATATAGTCTCTAAGAAGATGAAGCCAACGGACCGACGATACCTACAGGTGTTCATACATAAACAATATAGATAAGGGACCGTAATACTGAGTTCCAGAAGCACTGAGTTATGCGCCCCTTTCAAGGCATACACAGACGCCTGTTACACAATCGTTACAACGGCAAACAGTATCACGAGTGAGTGGTAAAACATCTCAATTCAACTCAAATGTCATTGAAATGCTTCAGGAATGCCCACCCATTCCTGGAAGACAAGCGTACTTGAATTACTCTTACGTTGACATCGTTAGATTTCCGAGTAACCAAGCTGCTCCAGACCGCTTGTTAAATTGGGAAAAATACATGAAATAATGAGCATTGCTTATAAATGTAAAGTAAAGCTAAAGAATTAATCCACCACTTCCGGAAGCAGTAAACCAATACCCAGCTTAGCTACGCTATCTAAATATTTCATTCGTACTCACTCTGGAAATCAATTAGTAACCTATTAAAAGAAAATCCTCATAAACATGTAAACGAAGTAGCCTCCTTCACGTTCCGAAACTGACAAGCCCCTCATAACCAGGTAAACGAAGTAGACTCCTTCTCGTCCCAAAACTGACAACCCCTCATAACCAGGTAAACGAAGTAGACTCCTTCTCGTCCCAAAACTGACAACCCCCGCCCAAACGAAAACACTTCCTTATATAGACTTTTACCGTCACTCCAGCGTCAATAGCGTCAATAGCTCCTCTGGCGTCAATAGCTTCTCTGGCGTCAATAGCCTCAGGCGATTACTATAACATAACAACTATTTACTTAAATAAATACCTAAAGAACCTTTAAAATATTCTCTCCACTACCAACGTGAATATTAAAACCAGAAAGCCTAAATAACTTTTGCCCTACAATTTTATAATTCCCCATTTAACTTTTCTTCAAATAAATATGTCTCCATTCTATAGCTCTACTTCAGCCTTTCCCTACATACTAAAACATCCACTACTCATAAACAACTAACCAGATTTAAATGAAACTAAAACGCCCTATTCCTCTATTGTTTGCCTTTATTATCCTGTAAATATTTCCCTTGCATTTTGCGCATTTCCTACGTATCAACGCTACAAGTTAAATAATCCCGCTTACTACTTTCTCAAGCTTATACGACCGAAAGACTAAACCATATTGCATGAAATTTGACAATAAGACAACTAAGAAACCAAAGCTTCTTATTCAATAAAAGATTTCCTTGCATTTTGAGTACTTTCCTTACAATTAAAACTTTCGTCATCGCCAAATCAAATATATCCGTCTCTAACATTATTACGCCCTCTGAAGTCTGAAAATAGTACTAACTAGATAGCTAGCTAACAACTGTATCCAGAACATAAATTTAGTAGAGTTGAAGCCTCAAAACTATCAAAATCTTACGTTAGATGGCGATAGAATTAAACTCTCAACTAAAATAATTCTTAATGTAACCGACTTCAAAAAGGAAGAGATTCTACAGTCCTCTGTATGTAATTTAAACTGAAATATATTCGTGTTCTGTATTTCTAGCTCACATGAAGCTTGAAACCGTTACAAGGTGAAGATTTATCTCCGGTGTTAAACTTTTAGTAGGAAATGGAAATTATCCTCGAATACTTTTATTAATGATGTCTGACAGCCGTATTTATTTGAAAATGGATAGATTTTTTATTCCACTCGTAGGTACATATATAAGAGTGTTTGTATTTGTAAGACCTTTATGCAATTGCTTGGCCTATTTTTATGGCGTCACTTGTTCCAGAATAGGTTACATACACCTAGCATCATTATTCCAAACAGTGGCACACAAGTCGGCAATGGGTGTGTCGACAAAAGCCTGCGTTGGCCGTGTCGGCAAAAGTCGGCGATGGCCGTGTCGGCATAATGCACGGTTGATGCAAAAAGCCAAGACGCCACCGTAATTGCGTCCTGACGGCGCGTGGGAAAGATATGTCCGAAATGCCACTTTCACTGGCTACCCTGGTTTAGCCCGGGGCGTGTTGATTTAATAACGTATTTTTTTTAAATTGGATGGTGGCGCGCGTAATTTTAACTACCAAAGTACTTACTCGAGTCCTAATGCACAAAGTAGTTTCACTTTTTCATACAAGTTATTCTAATATAAATTTCTTTAATGTGCCAGCATTTAGATGTTCTAATCTATGCATTGTCCTTGTCCTTAGTGTAGGGACTTACAAATTTAACAGCAAGTTCACTCACGCAGCAGACGTTACACAATTGCAATAAAAAAACTTTAAAAACGTCGCATTAACCTATATCGGTTCATCGTAAACACAGCGCAGTCAAGCGGTCAAACCGTATAAAATAACCACTTTAAGATTTACTTTCGATGCCAACTTCATTAAACAATTCAACTTTTTGCCGTTGCGAAAACCCGTAACCCTGTTTCGGCAGTAAAAGTTACTGCTTCGATGGTATCGCGACTTCCTCCATTTCGCAAGGGGGAGACTCATAAATATTTACATCTGTCAAGACCCGACAACCATGGTGTAAGGGTCAGCTCATTGCTATGCGACTCTTTAAACACTTGAGATTTCGTTGACCTGACAGTTTCCCTTATTTATATGACTTTTATATGCAAAAATGGATTGGTTACGATGGTTTCAGGGGGGCCTTCCAAGTTGATTGACGCGGTTCTTGCGTAAACTACGTGAAGACACTTATTGATTGTACCGCATACTTATACCTCCCTGAAAGAGCGCCGAAAGAGCCCCAACGAACATGTCGCTGGTGCGCCTTAACCAATCACGACTGAGGACTTGACCCTGATGAGTCTACCTTTTAATTAAAATCTACTTACCTAATGAAGACAACAATAACCTACCTAACCAACTTAGAAAGTCGAAAAACCCCCGACATTGTTATTTTCAAAAACGGGCGAACCCATCTTAATGAGGCGTCTCGATTAAACTAGCTTTCGATTAAAAAAACCTGTATCGAAATCGGTCCATCCGTTTGGGAGCTATGATGCTACAGACCGATACACAGATACACAGGTCAAACTTATAACACCTCTCTTTTACGCCAGGGGTTAAAAAATGAGTACATGTCATCGTCACAGAATACGTAATACCTAGTCATCACCTTAATAGCCACTTCTTAGGTAAGTCTGGAACTTTGAAGCATGTAAGAGCAGGTGGACTTATCTTCGACACTGAACGACTTATTAATGTTTTTGCTAATTTCTCTACATTGTTAAACGAACTGATATGTGAGCTTTGTGCCCATTGGGATGCATTATCAACGAGTATGTTAGTAAATGGTGGAACTATATAACAGCGGGCTCTGGACGCATTAAATGACAATGTAGTCGTTTATGGGCACATTTGACCAAGCTACTGAAGTTCATTCCCGATTAGGAAAGGAATAGATGTTTTACCAAAAGTACCTACAAGGTTGTAGGTAGATGTAGAAAGATTAAGTCCACAAATAATGCGTCTGCGAACCTGTGATAGTGCTGTTGTGAATTCTATGACATTCAAAGAATTAATTTAGTTACCTACAACTAGGTAATAAGTAGGTAGCTATATGCGAGATAAAGCCGAGAAAAAAGCCGTGATAGCCTAGTGGTTTGACCTACGGCCTCTCAAGCAGAGGGTCGTGTGTTCAAACCCCGGCTCGCACCTGTGAGTTTTTCGGAATTTATGTGCGATATTACATTTGTAATTTATTATGAGCTTTTCGGTGAGCGAAAACATCGTGAGGAAACCTGCACACTCCTGCGAAGCAATAATGTGTGTGGAGTTCCCAATCCGCACTGGACCCGCATGGGCACTATTGCCCAAGCCCTCTCATTCTGAGAGGAGGCCTGTGCCCTTCAGTGGGACGTAAAAAGGCTGGTGATGATGATGATGATGCGAGATCTAAAATAGAAAATCAATGACAGGTAGTTGACACCCAATTTGTATTTCTTAAGTATGTGAGTAAAAGTTAGTTGTTTTATGGTAAGTACTTACGTTTTATGAGACAAAGCTAATATAATATCCACTGCCGATAAAAATAGGTAAGTACGAGTAGGTATTCCAATCACCAACCTTTGTTTCCCCAAATCACGTCAACCATAAAAAAACCGTCAGACCCACGTATTACCTGTCTAAGTACAGAAAAATGCTTTGTACCAAATGATTTAGGTGTGCCTTGACATAATTCCAATTTCCTACAAAAGGCAACACACCCACGGGAACAAAGGTTGTTAATGTTTTTGCTCATCAACGTGGACTTATCAGTCAACAACATGCAATCGCAAATTGCGTTGGAACACTATAATTTGGCCTAATGAACTCGGTGCTTACGAATTTCTGCCTTGATAAGGCCCACGCGACGGCGACGGGGAGGAAAATAAAAGTATGGGAACTTCTCTAACAACCACTTGTTATGATACTTTCACATTTGTTATGTACCCATATTTTGTATTAAAATTTATACCTTTGTTGTGGCAATGTAATTAGCTATACTGTTTGATATACGACTCGATAGTGCGATGAGGAAATCGCGTAGTGCTGTGTAAAGCTCCTTTTCACAACGTAATCCCTCGCCGCAAGCTCTGGTAATTATTGCGCGTACCTTTTTCACAGGCGTACTTGGAAAAGGTTTTTTTATAACGACAAAGCCTTGGAATAATTATGAAACTGATTATAATTGAATACGTTAGTATTCGATAGTAGATTTACGTCATATTTTCCCTAGTACTTGTAGTTAGCATGAGTACCAGTAAATATTTTTTTCATGAAGCAAGAAAGTTACAGATCAGATCAACAACTCAGAATGAACCAAGCTACCAGTCTATTGTACTCATATCACTTTTTAATTTATTCCGATATTGATGTTAGGTACATACCGTGAAAAGCCGTGATAGCCTAGTGGTTTGACCTATGGCCTCTCAAGCAGAGTGTCGTGGGTTCAAATCCCGACTCGCACCTCTGAGTTTTTCGGATTTCATGTGCGGAATTACATTTGTAATTTAACGTGATCTTTTCGGTGAAGGTAAACATCGTGAGGAAACCTGCACACACCTGCGAAGCAATTCAATGATGTGTGTGAAGTTCCCGATCCGCGCTGGACCCGCGTGGGAACTATAGCCCAAGCCCTCTCATCCTGAGAGGAGGCCTGTGCCCAGCAGTGGGACGTAAAAAAGGCTGGTGATGATGATGTGATGATGATTAGTACACACAAAATTTTCAATATGATGTATAAGTACGTATCTGTAGAATAGCCAAGTTTACGGCTAAAATAATAAATCATCCAGGTATTCGCGGACGTCGCGGTGCTGATATGAATTTATGGTTAGAATTAATTTCGTAGACAGCTTGCGCTTGCGTGCTCATGGGTGTGCCAATACCCTTACAATTTAGTGTCTCGTAACTTTTGCCGAAGACAATCGCCTGGCTTTGATGCATCCGATGCATTGCCTAAGAACAATGCCTAAGAATTCAATGAAATTGTGGGATGAAACATTAAAATTATGAACGTGGTGCTATGAATTGTCTGGCGAACGGTAAATTAATGGGTGTAAGTAAAGCCTTTCGTGAACCTTCCTAAGTAGTCTTATACTTAGTCAGTCTGTGCTAAGTACATGAAAGCAGAGAGAAAAATAAGTACCACGTCGGTATTTTACTTGATTCAATTTAGTCGAAATATTCTAGAGCGTCACTTCCTGTTTCAATTCGCATACTGTGTAAATAATGTTTGTATCAATACTGAACAGATTATTGTAACGAATTTTACTAAGCAGCCAAACGAACCTAATTTTGTGAGATGTGAACAGAGACCCGAGTACGAATATTCGAAACCTGCGTCTCGTAAAATCGAATAGTAAACGTTATCGAGTTTGTATGACGCTTGGAACACCGCCCGCCCGTGAGCTAAAATTTAATATGAGGTTTGTCAATCTCGATACGATAACCGTAACGTTACGCAGGATTCGAAAAGTCGTGCTCCAACCTCTGTGTTACTTAGCGTTAGCCTCGTAATTTATCCTCTGCTACGGCTGCTGCTGCTACTTAAGTAAGTTCAGAGCTAACTTGTATCAGTGGCTTAAAGAAAGGACATTTTATTCAATTAAGGAATACCTAAATACCAACTAAATAATTGTAATAAATGATAAAATTTGATTAACATATTGACATAATTTGACATTGAAGCTTATTGGATAATTTTATTTCAAACTTATTAATTGTATTAAAAAAACTGTAGTATGTTGACCTAACTGACCTATGTGTAATATAATTTTTTGTTTTTTGTTTTTATTTTTAATGTATTCAATTAATTTATTCAGCCGACATTATACGTAAACGTAGATTATAAGATAATGTTTTGCATGCCAATGTTTCTGGTTAGACATGTCACTGCACAGGAGCACTATTTATAAGATATTTTATTTGTACCATGTCTAAAGCAAAGCTAACAAATTTAATTTCATTTCATTTCATTTCATTTCATTTCATTTCATTTCTTTATTAGGTATACCCCTCACATAATTATGAATAGAATAGAATTATTTCATTTGCCAAAAAACAAACATGATTGATTTCTTTTGGCTTCACCCTTATGAACATGTGAAGCGAATATTGTACGGAACTCGTGTCCGGCCAGTTCAGTTCGTGACTGTATATAGTTAGTGGTACATTTTGTAGATAGGTACAATAGACGCATGGCAGGGTGCAGCGGAAATATTCACTCGTTACGTTAGCAGCAATAAAGCGCTCGAACGACCGTCGGCCAATATTGGAAATGCAGAAATCTACAGCGTGATACTTTAACTTACTTACACAAACTTTTTGAAATATTTTTCCATATTTATATGCTGTTTGATATTTGTGATCAGTTTTAACGAGCATTTTTACTGATCCAGGGATATGCATTTTATGACAGCAAACGGCAGTGCCAATTATTGTTTTTATATCTTAGCAATTAAAGTAACCGCGCCATCTTAATTATGGAAGGAGCGGACTTGATTTTTCTTTGCAAAATGCCGATGCGTTCGGTGTAATAATGCCGCGGTATTTTTTCGCCGACGCTTTTAACATTTCCTTGCCGTTTTCGTTGATGATCGTCGTTTTTAATCAAACAATGAGACGGGATATCTGTTTGTGAACAGGCCTGCTCCCCTTGTGGCATAATGAGTTCAATTCAGATGTTGAAAAATTTCGCAGTTATTTTTCTTTCGCGTTTCTAAGAACCAGATAATTTTCTCCAATAGCGAATGGAGCGCTTGTTTTCACTTGCTCGATATAAAGTTTTCCCTGACAAATTTTAGCTAAGTAGATGAATATTTTTTTAGTCCGCGGATTCGTGGATTTCTTTTGATGTTATTTTCTTAGGACTTTAGTAGGCAGTTTCCAGGTCCATTAGCCACCTACTTCATATGTTAAGCTTTATAAATAGCTTTGAATACATACCTAAACGTAGTGCATCGATGAATAGTAATTTGCTCTTGTTGTTTGACGCCTACCTCCTTCTTTATTCTAGTTACATTTTCAAATTTCATTAAGGTAAGTATTGTCTTCTTGACTTGGCAGGGACCTTCAGTTACGTTGTCAAGTTCGTAGCCAAATTGGTAGAGTTAACGATATAAATTATGTACCTATATTACAGTGTCCATTTAGAAAAACCCTAATATCCTTGTTGTTTTTTCAGTGCACGTGTTACGAGACACGGAGCTGCCTCTGGAGGTGGCTTCAGCCTTGGGACCTGACGTCCAGTTCGTTCTCAAGTACGTCGACACGGGTAAGTGACAAATTCAATGGTCCAATTGAGTAATTGTAAGAAAACTCGTAAAACAGCCCTCATATTTTTTAAAATTTTGATTTGATTTTTATCTGACGTTACTGTAACCCCGGGTTAGTATGACTAACACAGGGCGTTACTATTCGGTCTTATGCGCTATTAGTTATTCTTTGCTTATGGTTCCAAATCTTAACCCTGTCCTTTTGTCCATCTATTTCTTGATAATTACGTATTTCATTGATTTCGAGTGTAGGATGACAGGTGGTAGAAGTAGGTAACTTGATAATGATAACTCAGTACGGGTTACTACTCTTACTGATAATATGGTGAGCGCTGAAATTTGTAAGAACCAAAAACAATTACTTTGCTTACCACCACCACTAGTGAAAGTAGTTGTTTTTATATCATAAATATGGACCTCCGCAAAGTAACGCCTGATTCAATTAATTATTTGAAATTTGTAAGGTTTTGCCAGATGTTAGTTCAAAATCCGAATACAAACTACTTATATATGAACTCTAAGCTCATCACACGGCATCTCGTACTGTCACTACAGTCGTTGATATGTTGATGGAGTAGGTATTTATTTGCTGACTCGACCTTCCCTCGTAATTGCGTCGCTTATTTGTTCCTACCCTTATTGACGACTCCCATAAAACTGTCGGCGGGCGAGTGCCAATCGAATTATCAGCTCTGCCCTGAACCAGATTCTGGTTCTAAAACTGAAATTTAACTTTGTTACTGAAGGAACAACCTTGTTTATAATGTCGAAGACACGTATCGTTTTTGTGGTGATCAATAATGAGGCAATGTTTCTTTTCAGGAAGGTTTCCTATGGTAATTCTACCCGTTTTGTTTCTCTTGTAAACCTCGAATAAGTTTTCCGGATTCTCGAATAAGTTATTATACCTACCTACTAATAAATAATTTTGTTAATCTGAGTGATTATTTGTTTTCAAAGTGTGATATCGTTTTAGTGCATCATCTTCAGTCGCCCAATGAAATTATCTAATTTTCTCATCGTTGGATTATTTTATTTATCAAACATAATATTACAATAGGTAGTTGACTAACACCGAGCCTATTTAGGTACGTCTCACTGCTGGACCACAAGGCTTCCTCAAAAAAAATATATTAGGTAGGTACTTTGAAGATTTCATCTGCAGTTTACGGAATCGGGCCATATTTCCGTGCTGTAGTAAATTCAAAGGCGACCTATGAAAGTATGTAGGTACGTAATTCAATGTCGGTTTGATAAGTGGATGCGTAATTACCCTTGGTTTCAAGGCTTTGTTTTGTTAATTAAACTTTCAGTGAAACATGGGTGACGGGAGGATTAAATTAACTCACTTGATCGCAATTGTTTTAGTTGTTTCATTGAGAGTAAGACGTATTAGCATAGATATCAGAGGCTATGCGTTTCCTTACTGACACTGATATACCTATACGCTCGTTACGTTACGCTACGTTAAACAATGCTCAGCGCCCATATGATAGGATGCAAGATAACAGTTAAAACCTATTTGGAACTTGGGAAACATCAGTATGCCACTATTGGCACTACTAAGTCTATACTTTGCATAGTAAATCCTCTTCACAGGCACGAAATTCACAGCATGCTAAAGAAAATAATACAATTTACTTAATAGATTCTTGACATAGTTACGTATTTCATGTTGGTATTGTCAGTTACATGCAGCTCTACCGAACGTGTTCTAATGAACGCGTTGGAGACGTATTTTTTGGCCGTCGATTACATTACATACTACTTACTTAGAGGCTTAATAAGCGTTTGCGTTAAATGTCAAATTGTATGAGAATTATTTGTTTTCGATACGTGCCATTTAGGGGCGCTGCCTATTTGCCCATAGTAATTCAGAGTGAACGCGATCGAGACCTATTTTTTGATCGTCGATTAGTTCGATTACCTATACTATACTAGTCGCTCAGAAGTCAATCCACAATGAACCGCTTGTCTTTTGTCACAGCCACACCACACGTGACTAGTAAAATACGGCCTATGTCAATACGGCCCTTTATTTTTGCGTGATTCGTCTTGACTGATGAGAGGATCAAGATTAATGGAACTCCTCCCAAATTGGACGGGCCGCTTTACGGACGGATTATTAGTTTTTCCTTCGACGGCTGCCGACTGTCCGTTGCCGTGACAAGTGTTGGAGTCAAATTATTTGGCATTACTTTTTTCAATATAAATTTTATTGAGACTTGGGGGAGTTCTGAACACAGGGCGTGTTTTTTATTAGGAACATTTTTCAGTTCTGTTCTGAGTAGATAGTTTAAGATGTCCTATGTGCAGAACAGTGCCCTGATTAAATAATAATTCTTTACAAAGTTGTGGACAAAGTTTTACTTTAGCTACCTTACCTTAGTCACACTTCCGATCCGATGGTTTAAACATGACGGTGTGTATAATATTATTTGGCTATATTTGAATGTGATGAAAACTATGAAAAGCACTTTGTGCTAAGTAATTATTGTTGTGTGTTCCAGTGCTAGTGCGCGGGCCTCATTTAGGCCCCATTTACACGGTGCCCGTAAAATCGTGCCAGATGCTTTGTGCATTGCACTGCGGCCCTCGGTCGATCACTTGGAAATCATAAGCCCCGCAATGTAACGCTACTCTACCAGCACGGTTTACTGGCTTCGTGTAAATATGGCTTAACTTCAGTATTAAAGTAAAAAGTGTAGCCATCTCGTGACCGAATAAGTACCGATATTTTTTCCTATTCCAGATGATAGAATCAGGCGTTAGGTACCTTCTTTGCGGATGGACCACAAATCCTAAAATACATAAATATTCTACCTATTCCTATTCAACTTTCATTGACATAAAATACCTAAATAGCTATCGCTATCAAGCTTACATGCAGTGTTATAGGCAGGTTATAGGTAAGATAATATATAAAGTTGTTACTTAAAAAGTTTATCTCCGAATATTTTTTGCATATTTTACATAGATTACTTTAAGCACCCACTAAGCTCGTAAAAACTACCATAATAGATAAAATACTACTAAACAAAATACCACGTTATCATTATACTATAATCAAGACAACGCACACATTTTTAAAACTCGCAACATTGCACGCACACACGCGCACGTTATTCACCTGTTGCTATTCGTCTGTATTGAAAGGCTTTGCTGCTCGGGCGCAGGTTTTGCCTTCTCCCACTCCGCAGGTACAGACAGCACATTCGCGCGCTATCTCTTTCTTAGTTACGATGAAAGAATGCGAGAGTGATATGCAAGCGTGTCTGTAGCGGTGACGTAGTCGGTAAAGTAGTAAGCTGCTTTACCGACCGATCAACTGGATCAACGGTCTTTCGTGATTCGTAGCGGATCCAACTTAGTTTTAACTTAAACGTCGCGGCGTGGCGTCAGCGCGGTATGTTTTACGCGTTAATTTCCCAGCAATGTGTACAACACGACGATTTTTGAATTAGAAAACGGTTAGCACAATTTATGTGCCAGTGTTTTAAGTGTATCTGACCTTTGTGGTAGCGAGTTGGCGTCGCTTTCATCTCGGTGAATGCTGGATCAAATCTCGCCAGGTACCACCGTAAGTTCGTTGTAAGTGCCCGTGCGAAGTTAAAATTTGAATTTGTGGATAACCAAGGGTTGAACACCTTGGGTCGTGTGCGACTGTGTTGTGAATAAGTGCCAGTGAATAAGGATTGGGACATTCGAATCAGGATTACACAGGGTATGTACTTTTATTTATAGGTACCTACGTAACATACTTTACGAATAAACATGAAAGTACGGCTCTAGAAAATCAAGTTTTAAGCTACCTAGTGGAACAGACTACGTGGGGTCTTCAAATTTGAAGTAGGTGAGTATAGAACTAGAACTGGTCGTGTAATTCTAACCTGTCATTCTTAAGAATGTTTACGACTGACGTTATTTACGACCGTGTCCTGCTTAAAAATATCATGGTAGCTTTTAGTTTTAGTAGGTGGGTAAAAGTAATTAATATCACGGGAAAAATACTTATTTATTTAAACAAAACCGCAACAGCTGTTCTGTCAGGTACCTGTGTACCTACACATCTGTAGTTAGATTTTTTTTAAAGCCGATATTTTGACAGCCGTCATCCCAGTACAATATTATAGTGTCATCCTAAGTCAATAAATGATATAAATTGTACTGTGATGACAGCTGTCAAATACCGGCTGTTAAAAACTGCTATGTATAGGTAAGTAGGTAGGTATATTTTACACCTTTATAGGAGGTACGTAGTACCTAAGTACTTATATAAATTCAACTAGGTATATGTAGGTACAGTAGGTAGGTATTTGTAGTCAAAAATTACTCAGGACCATTGGTTTCCACTGGTTAGTGTTTAGGGCGGCGATTTTCGATCATTTCAGTGAAATCCTGCCTAAAGTTAAGAAAAACGTCTTCACAACCCACCCCCTCCCCTTCAATTAGCTAATGTCGTAATTACGCTCATGTGGAATTAGTAGTTTATGCAACTGCTACATAATGAGTGTTTTAAGGCCTAATTAGGTATGCGGAGTTGCATACATTACTTTATCTACACACATATTATAAGTACTCTAAGATGGGTTCAGAAGCCGAAGGCATATATCATACCCATACCTGTCACGAATTTGACTGTTTTTTTTAATCATAGACAAACATACCGAGCTGACGTTTCGTAAACTGTTTTTTTTTGTAAAAAAAAATCAATATCACATTATTAATTATACATGTCGGACTGAACTTGACTTATATACGTGAGTGATCCGTTTTATTTCACTATGATTGTAAATTACGTTCGTCGTCAAATTCGAAAATTTTTATTCGATATCGAAAAGTCATTACGACATCGAATTCGATGTCGTAATGACTACTATTACTTTACTGCAGGACCTGCTGGTGGAGGTGGTTGGCGGGGGAGGCGACGATGTACTGCAATGCTGGTCATTTTCTACGGTTTCTGAACGCATTTTAGAGGACTTATGATATGTGTGTAGATAAAAATAATTACCTATCATAAGTACTTACCTACTTGTAGGTATGTCTATAAAAATATAACGGGTAGTTAAAGTAGGGACTAAAACAGGAAAATTGATACTGAATTAACTTCAGGTTTATAATATAAAAATGGATGTAGGTAAGTACCTAGGTAGGTACTTAGCTGTCACCATCAAATGGACTTGGCAATACCACCTACCTACCTATGAAGTGAAAGGAAAGGCGACTGGTTATGAAAATTAAGATAAAGCCTTCTATAATCGCGTAGATACTTTTTCTGCTACCTTCCTACAAAGGTAGCAGAATGAGTATGTGAATCCATTTTTTATGCGATATATTTTGTTTTTAATATCCTCCTTGTATAAGTAAGTAAACACTTTATTGTATAAAAAACAGGATAAAACACAAGTTACAACAATAACATTTGAGTACAAAGGCGGACTTATCCCTTTAAGGGATCTCTGCCAGTCAACCTTTGAGTGGTGGAAAGGAATAGTTAACTGGGGATCGACACAAATATCGTCTGGGGATTAACTTGTTTAATAAAATCGATTAGGATATGTTGTAGCTGTGTTTTCATGTTACGTTATTTATGACATCAATTGACACTATCAACGACTACGTGTCGTACCTAATTGAATATTGCGGTTGTTCAATAATTTCCACAGTTAGCTAATAAATATAAATAGCGTAAAGAAATCCTAAGGAGATATGATATGACTTAAAATACCAGTGTAGGTAGGTATATGCCATCTGAATAATAATTCAAAGGGCACCTTCGGGTTAATTGAATAGAATTTAGGGCGAGATCAGGAGTCAATTGATTTTACCTTGCAAAACGAAGTTACTACCCCACCAGGCGTAGTTAACTGGGGACCTGTCCTACCATTGTAGGTACCTCCTTGAATTGTAATGTGTAATAATGTAAAAAAAAAGTTCTTTTAAAAGGACATTTCACGTATGACGCAACCTCACACACAATGACCTGAAACAATGGCCAATAGGCGTCAGTTCTGAAAATTATAGCCAACCGATCATTTTGCCAAAGTTCAAAGATAGATTGACCGGACACCCCTCAACGTTTTAGAGATAGCTATCTCTTGAACTTGCAAACGAATATCTGTCACACATAAGGAATTGCACGTTACGGTTTGGTATACTTTTTGTAGGACTGCGAAGAGAGACCAGGCACCATTTCACCAACTTTACAATTGTCGGTTTGTCATGACAGTTCGATCTACATTTCTTGGCCAGTTCGAAGCGCGCTAAAACAAAAGCTCTTCAAGTCAGCGACACCGAATTGTCATTGAAAACTGAAAATTGTAAAGTTGGTGAAATAGCGGCCAGGGCTTATTGTCAAGAGATGGCGAATGCCAAAGTGAAGCCTAGCGCGTTAGAAAATAAGGCCTCCGGCTTAACCTAAGTGTAAGGCTTATATGGAGAGCTGAATCCTTCGTAGCCTCCCCAGATTGGATAGTTTGCGTAGCACAATACATTCTCACTATTTCACGTCGTCAAAAAATTAAGTACCTACGTACGCTGCCAATGGTAACTGACGTGCATCGTCGTACCTTTACTTTTCTGTTCTACCTTAATCCTCTTGTCTCTACTATTCCCGGCTCGCCTTATTAACTGTGTTGTACCCCGCTCACCCAAGCGTTACGTGAGCGAATCTGCTTTAAAAGAACATCAACGCGTTGCATACGTAAGGAGATTAAGCTTTAAGTCCATTAAAATGCGCCAGGCAGCTTTGAAAGGTGGCTTTATGTCACTGGATGCCTTTTGCGTTGCGTTAGAATACAGTCTAGTCAGGATGCGGACTACCATTTAGGCTTGGTATAGAATAATTACATTGTGTGTGTGAACCGAATGGAGAAACGTGACCTTACGAAGCTAAGTGGTAAGTCAATCGTCGACCGCACCACACCACTAAGTACATTTTGATGTGGCACCAAATATTTATTCTTTCACGCCAGTCCTAAATCCTGCAATCCCACTGCTGACAGTGTGTACCTTTTTGTGTCACAGCAAAACTTTTGAGCTTGCACTTTATTTTTGCTTCGGATGAAATGAAAATTGATACCAATCTGTGGACACGTTGTGTTAATCTCCTTAACTGGCTCGAGTGACTTCATCATTTTACCATATTATTACCATTTAGCCCGGTCTGGTTGTTAATGGAGATGTGGCCCTAACAAATCGTGATGTCCATGAATGCTAAGAGAGCATTGTTAGTGGAATAGAAACACTTCCGATAACAATCTTGAACACTTTGCCTTAAGTGGGCCCAGAAAAGGCCCAGCGCCATACCTTGGTTGTCTTTTCAATCAGCTCGTGGATTTTTTGAGACCCGTCTAGAAGATTACATTGTCCCTTCCTTCGACGTTCTTAAAACGTCTATGAACGTTTTGCTTCTATTGATTAATGGCTGTGTGTTAAAAGCTCTCATTTTAGTCTTTGCAAATACTATGTCCTATCAATATCAACAGGACCATAGTAATGTGCGTGAGACAGAATAAAAATGATAGAAATAGAAAGGATGTACATACCTGTCTAACTAAAATAAATACGAATCGTCGATTTCTTTTATTGTTATGACACAAGAATTCCTACGTACTTATCTGCAATGAAATGTTGCCAAAGTTCATATCGCCCTTACTGTTTTATGCAACCTAACAATGTTTGTTCCTAACAAAAACCTTAATAAATCTTTAGAATTAAAGGCACTCAAATCACAATGCGGCTGTGACTGAGCGAATTCTTCGGATGTCTTCAATCAGTCAGGTATCTGCCGACTTCAGGCATGTTTACAGCTTACGCTGTTATCGCTTTTAATGGCCTTTCGGAAGACTGACTAGGTCAGTTTCAAAATTTTTTGGAACTTCTTAAAGGCCCTTCATGTTTAATCTTGATGCACATAGGTAATTTTGAAATTCTTGCCTACAATTAAATATTGGTTGGAACGTTCTTATGTACCTCAGCAATGTGTTTTTTTTTATTGAAAATGGAAATTGCAGTACCTAAACCGACGAAAGCCTTATTCGAGAATAATTTTAATATGCAGGATGTATGGCTTCCTTTTGGCATTAAATGTAAGCTTTAGAACAGCTGTTCATTGTGTATCTTATTTAAATGTCAAATCTTTTACCGTAAGCAAAAAACATACAAAACACGTAAAAAAAGAGTAAAATATTAGTCGCATACCGGCTAAAAATAATCGCGATTCCTTTTAATGCAGTGTCAGTGTCGAGCATTGACCTCGCGATGTAATTTTATAGCATACGATACAAACATCGCTTATTATGAAACGAAGAATCGTACCTAACTGTAAATTTTAAGCTGACGCAGGAATCGGTGAATTAACGCCTGGGTTTTATAAATACTGTGATATTATAACCAGGAAAACCTATTAATTAGTTTTGCTGTTATTTCAAATCTTCTCTTCTTTTTAATTTGAAAAAAAAAATCTCCAAAGGTACTTTAAAAAGCACAATTTCAAGATGTTATTAAAAGTACCTAAAGGTTATTCACACTTGTCCAACTTGTCATGTCCACGTATTATAGGGTGTGTAAAAAAACACAATCCTCTTATGGGAATCCCCCGGGTTCCCATTCCATCTGTTACTCGAGAGTGGCAGGTGAGTAAGAATAATTGCAACGCCTGATGTAAACGGCCACTAGTTGCGTACTACATTTACACCTACACATACAGGGTTCGACTTAATGGACCGTCAAGACTTCAGCCAGGGGTTGAGTGAGTCTAAATGAACACCCCTGTAAAGTTTTTAACCGACTTCAAAAAAGCTTCATTCAAAGAATATTCCGCTCGCACCGCACCGACTTCATATTTCTGTTACTTAGTGCTAGGCCATAAAACTAGGCTTTGCTTTTTACGTTTTTTTCCAAGGTTTTTTTTAAGGCTGTTTTACTTTTTTGTTAAAAGATTTTTATTGTAAAAAAAAAAACATTTACCATACGTTAATTTCCTCTGCTGGAGGAGAAAGATTTTTTTTAATTACAGAGAGGTGGGTGCTCACTTAGACTAACTCAACCCCTGGCTGAGGTCTTGACTTGACGGTTCATTAAAATAAACTCTGTATACGGTACGGTAAAGTAATGCATAGAAACTGTAGGTCTTTACATAGCTACATTTGAATCGGTTGAATTGATTTCCTTTACTTTGCGCATGGACAACATTTACAGCAATTTCCGATTGACGTTTCGTTTGCTTAGGCCGTATTTAGTTTTATCCTCATAATCAGTTCGGTAATCAGTCGTCCGTGGCCATCGCTATGAAACCAATGCTTTAGTAACGCACTACCGCCGTATCTGCATTGGTTTTAATACGTTAGCCACGTCAATGACTAAAGTTCGGAATGGGTGAGTGGCATCTTTCATCTATTCCATTTATTACAAGATGTCCCGAAAATTCCACTTTCACTTTCGTCCTCGCGTCTATATTTAGATGGCACTAGGGTTAGGTATTATGGGTACGAGTATCAGATGTTCTCACGAGCGTCCGGGCCTCGTGGAATCTCGTGAAAGTTGGCCAACCGACTCGTCTCGACCAAGATCAAGTGGATGGCTCGCCGGAACCAGTTTGAATCGGCAAGTGTAGGTGCCGCGCGAGCTAGGAAGCCGCTCGGATTGAGGCTTCTATGAATGCTTTACGCTGTAGTTGACTTCATTTGTTGTTAAAGGCTGTCGTAGTACTCGTACGGTCAAGACAAGACGTATGTATTCAAAGTACCTACTTACCGCGACCTAATTACACCGGTATAAGTGTTGTACTTGTATATTTTCGAGGCGTGGCAAGCCGCCATACCACAGCAGGCATGTACCAATTTTGAGCTCATTTGTACGTACAAATTGCCGTCCAGATCTTGAAAGCGGCAAGTCCGAAATAAAGGTACTATAATAAGTAGTAGGCAGTAGCACTGCTAAGGAAATATTTAAGTACCTACATTATTTTTAAAAAGGGATGATAAAAGATTTAAATCTGTGTCTGTGTGTCATTCCGAAGTATGTAAATCAAAACCTATGATACTCCTTCATATTGACCTAGAATCATGAAATTTAGCACAAAGCCAAGTCTCATTACACAAGTTGTAAAAATCCGGAAACCTTTAATGTGTACGGCTTGGAACACCATAGAAATTTTGATTCCAGTCTGAATATTCGTCCCATTTGATTAAAATCAATTAAAATCTGGTTCGAATACCAACGATAAACATCGACGATAGTCTAGCGCCGATTCACTATACGTTTATGCCATTTTGGTTTATAAACAAACCGTTATTCAACACACTTTGATTTGTACATCCGCACCCAACAATACCGGCGCAGGCATCAGGTTGTACCGCATTCTTTAATAAGAGATGTGTTATGAGCATGACCTGTCATATCCACTTTTATTTCACGACTCGGTGTGCGCGCCCACTCCCACTTCGCGGCTCGTGTTCCCTTGCTCATTTGCCGCCTCATGAACGTCACTTCCTCACCCGAATTCTAACTCCCACAACAAACACGTAATCTTGTTCACGGTCAATGCACTCGCGACGTCAACAAACGTCCCTGCAACGTGTACTGCCAGCTCAATCAACGTTAATTGCTATCAATAATTTGCTGCGGCGATAAACGCACCGTATCTGTAGCCGTGAAGAACGACGCTTTGTGCTTTTGGTCTATTCTAATGATGAAAAAACTCCCATGCGATTCCTCTCACGTGCCCGAGCGGCCATTGTGGATTGTTTCAGCAGTCTAATGGCAACATTTAATTGCTCCGGCCTCATTGTCGCCGCTATCTCCGATCGCTCGACAATGGACCGCAGCAACAATGGATCTCGGGCCCTGAAAGTAATCCCTAAAGAAAACTCGGCGCGATGAAAGGCTTACGTTGAAAATTGGTTTTTCGGGGCGCGCGATAGCCAGCCTGGTTACGATACGCCGTGTGTCAGTTTTCAGGAATTCCATTCCTTAAATAAGCCAAATCGCCTGCGTTTGCACAGTTGCGTAAACATCGCTGTTAATGGGTATTGTGAGGGCTTATCTAGTGCCTATTTGCATTTTATTGTACAGGGCTGTGGTTTATACTATTACCTGCTTACATGTTCGTAGTAGTACATGATCTCAATTGGAAAATCTTTTTGTATTTTTTATTATTTTTTTCCAATTATTTTTTATTTTTACGGTCTTCCCGTGAGTATCAATTATATTTTTAATAAACTCACCGAAACATGAATACACAGAAAATATTTTACCAAATACCAATTCTGGTGTAAGGGTGGGCACGCGACCCGGAATGTCGAGGTTCCGGGTTCGATTCCCGGGGTTGGTATTTTTCTGTTTTTTTTTCTGTGTATTCATGTTTCGGTGAGTTTATTAAAAATATAATTCGTAGTAGTAAACCATTGTCGCAAAATATCTTAACCCGACTTGCATCGATCTGGATTAGACGCTAACCCGGGATAACTTAACGTATTTGTATCATCTGCTCTACGTTAACCTCGGGTTAGAGTCCAACCCAGGTCGGCGCAAGTCGGCCCTATGGATTCAACATTTTAAGACCGAAGTAAATCTTTAAACAAACAATATACTAGTCCATGATAAATTTTAGTGTAATTTGATCACCGTGCCGCGGCCGAACTGAGAGCTTGACACTGCGTGATTAATTTTAAAACTAATAAAACAGAGTAGCCGAGAATCTTACTGTAATATATTATCCAATGCTGATGTGTCAATCTGTCCAATTAGGTAATTAACGTCCGTTAATAAAGTACGTTATTAATTCACGGCAGATAACAAATCTCACGTTCAAATTTTTCATTCATTCCGATGGCGCTAGACGGATTGCGTCTGCTTTTATATAAAAATGAAGTAACTAATTGAAACTACCGTATAATTAAGTATCTCGAACTGAGATAAAGATAGAAAGTCCGTAAGTGTTGGCCATGAAAGTGGTTATCTTCGCCTACGGTTAAATTGCATTGGGAAATGTTTAGTATTGGAAAGCCCTGGTTAGTTTCTACTTTCTTCTAAATTGACGAATGGGGTCTTGCATGGACGTCGAGTTAACGCTAACTTAACGAGTATGTATAAGTTGTTTAACTACTTGTAGCGTTAGTTTATTTGTCTCTTTGTATAAATGACAATGTGCTTTTGATATCACTTATAGTAAATACTTATTTCGTACTATCTCGTAATTTTACGACTTGTATGGAAAACTAGAATTGGGAAATCGAGATAAGTTCCTCGTAATGTCTTTGGGTCTCCGTCAAATAGCTGACCTACGCAGAACGTTGTCGTGGATGAAACATTTGACTTTTTAGATTTATCTGAGCATGTTATTGTGTTTTATTGTGATTTAACAGGTATCTGTTAGGCATGAGATGGGTGGGTGGATAGAAGATTGGCAGTTGGATGACTTATCTATGCAAACGAAAGAATGCACGAGTTATTCCGGCCTCGCAGCATTTCTTGGGCTTGGTTTAAGATGTAGCCATACTTGGATAACTTAACCTCAAATCACTGTATTTATTAGCTGAGTATTGTAACACTAGCTTACTGTTATGTTTGTATTCGCTAGGATAAACTGCCGCAGCTTTTGTATATTTTTTACCGAAATATTATCTTTCTTAATCCTAATGCTTTATTCACTGTATACCTACCCATATCGATTGCACACGGCAAACACTTCACAAAATTTGGGTCGCATGGCAGCAGCTTTTATCAAAGTTGAAACGCCGCACACCGTTCTTGTATACTGTGCGGGCAGAGTTGTATTTTTTTACAATTCATATTTGTGTCGGCCAAGAAAGTGGTTTATTAACTTTGATAAGAAACCCTAGTTACTAAAAATAGGTACTTTAGAATTTTGGGGATGATGATTTTTCATATTGAATCGCAACATTTGCAACTGACACTGAATTGTAAAGTTCGTAGAATGCTAGAAACCATGCGCGATCTGAAAATAGAGCATCTTTTGGCACAGTAAGGGTAAAATTACTCCAGTAACGTCATGGTAAGTAAGTGTACAAAATAACACACACTCAATTGTCTTAGGCTTACTGAATATCTATCTATAGTAAGTTAGAATCGCAGCCTAAGAATATGCGTACTACTTGCCGGCACGCATCCGCCTCGTCCAAACTAGTTTTGATATAGAACGAGCGGTCCTATAAAATTAATAAGGCCGTACAGCCTCCGATGTGAATAATATACACAACTTATTATGAAGCGTTGATGGGCATCACGGATTAGGTATGGTGGCCTCCGCGCGAAGCTCGTAGTAGGCGCTGTAAAGCTATTAAGCGTTAGACCAAATTTGAAACGAGTCATAGGTGTTGCTTTTTGAACCTCGTTTCACGGTGTGCTTTCACTTGAAATAGAAACTTTATTTAAACACAGTAAAAGTGCCTTTGAAGTCGTGCATGGGTGTGAATACGAGCTTTATGAAGTAACCGCTCTAATAGCATGCCGTATTGATATAGCGATATTAATGCAACTTGATAGCGACCATGTACTTTCTATAAACAGTTTGCGTAACTGTTACATATGACATGATATAGATTACATAAGTCGATACGGATTATTTGTAATAAAATATCGTAATAATATTATGAGGCACGCGTGTCACGCTAAGCTCCTTGTAACTTGTAAGCCTTATTTATTTTCTTGCTAGATTATATTACGACAGGTACTCAATTAGGCGTGACATGTGCGATGTAATCCCTGAAGTTTATTATTTCGTATGTCAAAACTAAATTTAAGTAATGATCTACGTACTCAGACTTGCATTTAATAATTACTGATTACTTACGAAGTTCTCTTGATGAAATGATGTAACTTCGCAGGCGGGTAGTTGACATGTTTTTGCAGTGGTATGTATGTTTTATAAATTGTACAAAATCGTTGATATAACATTAACATGTGTCTCGCTGTGACCATAAGTAAACGAAATTGCCCTGCGCTCGCCCTTAATTGGCGTCGTCAAAAACGTTGTTCCTATAACCGGCTGTCAAATGACTGGTTCACACAAAATGAACTGCTGTCAATGGCTCCTTTTCAAGGTAGGGGACCAAAGGTTACTCGAATACCTAGGCTTCCCCCACCCGGCAACAGTAGTCACCGGCTATACTCACATACGTCACAGATGGCTGCGATTGGTGACCACATCCAGCCACTACCGCTAACATAATTAATTAACAGAACATTTGCGTGTCTGTGGGTCGTATAGACTTATGTAGGTACATTAGGGGTGTACAGTTGGTCTGAACCCGACAAAACAAGTAACCTTAACAGCAAAAGGTGTAATTGACAGTTGCCGCAGGAGCGTGCCCGAACACCTGCAATTTTTTTAAATATGTTGACATGTTCTTGACAACTAGTGTAGTAATGTCGTAAGCATGGTTACACTGTTAATAGCTATAGTATACTTACGCAGCATGATGCAGGGACTATATTCGTAAAGCTTCGACTAAATATACATATTTTCTGGTACATATAACAAAGATTGGCTGATTAGCTGAAGAAACTTGAGGGTACGGGATGCGTAAAAGTTCTCGAAAAGCAACCCTGACTTTCTCTATCTTTCTCTTGTCTTTATTTATATTACATGTGTAGGTGCCGGATGTTTAGTTGTTGTTGTTGATTTAAGAGTAAAGTGACTTTTATTTTAAGGATTCGAGCATTATTAACCACTCACTCACTCACTTACCATCAGGTGATCCACTTGCTCGCTTGCCTTCCTCGTCGTATAAAAAATAAAATAAAATAAATTAAAGCAGTTTGTTCCACAAAAGTTTCCATGCTTAAAGTGCCCCACAATTATTTCTATTTTCCCATAACGAACGATATAAAAAACAATCGAAAGTTTGTATACCAACCTGCACTGCATTGCAAGTTAGGTCGCGTGCGTACTACGTGACCCTACGGCGCTCCAATACGAGTAGGTACCTGTCATAGAGTATCATACCAACCGAAGACCCGTCTGAGATAAATAAAAGACCAGTAGTCATGTCCACCACATCTGCGAGTGTGGTTGTGTGCGTGAAGCATAAAAGTAGGAGCCAAGTTTACTTTGATGATTCGCTGTCTGCGTGCATCAGTGACGTGATCGAGAAACGCATTAGTATTGTCATTTCGTGAGCGTACGCTTGTAAAGTGCCAGATCGTTTTTGTGTAGAAACTAGTGCGTATGACGCCTCCGGGTGCTTAATGCTCCAAGGAGTAGGTTAGGTACCTGTATTTTATTAACTGACGCACACAATACCCTAAGTACCTGCCAGTAATAGGGTTGCGGTTTGGCGTAATTTGCGTTCTCAGAAGGGGTGTGTTGGCTTAATTGGGATCATTAACTATTACTAAAGGCTACTTTTATTTTCTACGAACGTCTTTTGTTTATTTTGATGTCTATGAAGGCAGTGTCAAATATTCTTATAAATTGTTAACCACTTTAGAGTCTTACCACGTTCAGGTTTTTATGATTTATGGGAGTGCCATGCGAGATACTATCACGGTGGCAAGATAAGATACGTCCCTATGATCGACACGTTGATTCCAATAATTGACACCATGTAGATGGCCCACCATTCTCCCTTCGACAGATAATATATGTATGTATTTATTGCACATAAAACAAAAAAAATACAGATAACAGAACAAAAGCAAATGTACAAAGGCGAACTTCTCCCTTAAAAGGATCTCTACCAGTTAGCCTTCGGGCGATTGACAGGACATCAGAAAAAAGAGTAGACATACAAATAAAAGTAAAAGGATCCGGAATCTGAAATTAACCTAATTACTTAATAATAAGCGGAGATAGAATTGAATACCGACAGTATGTTCATTTATTGAGAAGGCAAAATTGAAGATTCATGTTTCAGTGAGTAGGTATTCACTCATTTTCATCCAGAATTTATCTCAACATGCCAAATACTTCATAGTTCTTCTCTAATACTGTTAGTCGCGTATCAACCTACGCTAATCTAACGCCTTGCCAGTTGCCACCCACGCAACTGCAGTTGCACAACTGAGGCTCACGCGGGCACGAGGCAACTCGAGAAGTCGCTTAGTAGGGAACTTTTTCTAGGCTAGGTAAAGAGTTTTTTCGATTGTCAATAGAATTGTAGTCGGTGTACCGAGCGTCTATTTTGTACACGTAGCTTTAGCATCGTTGCTTTTAGAAACCACAGTGTCAAAATTGATTACGAGTAGTTGAAATACAGGGGGCTGTAACGCACAAAAATACATGATTCATTCTCATTCCAACACGTTGGAAAGAAACTGTTGGAACTTTGTAGTGGCGGGGCGTGTTGCTTGAGTAGAGTAAAAAATCGTAGGTAGCACAGCACTCACGCGCACGAGTGCGAGTGTTGTGCTTTTGTCGCGAGTATAAAGAATAACATCCTTTCTAACCAATATGCGTAAAGCAAGGAATGAAAGTTCCAGAAACGCTGTGCGCTAAGCCCTCCCTCAGCAGCGCGTAAGTTATCAAAAACAAAACACGTGCTACAATCAAGTAGGAAGGTGATATAGTAGCCTATCTCAAGATAAGAATTTATTGCTCTGACTCACTGCATTGTACTCCGCCATTATGGCATAATTTTATGGGTATTGCAGCAGAAATCCGATACAAGATTTTGAAAACATGAGGAAGTACCATCGATAAATAATGTCTATATTTCATACGGACACGGGCGTGTAGGCCTTGTCATATAAGGCTGGTTTTATGTGCCTAGTAAATCTAGTGCTTGTCATCCGTATTAGTGATCCGATATCGATTTTCACGCAGCCGTGAATAATATACAGTTGCACGGTGTTATTTTATTTGGTGATGGTACGAACGAAATATGATTGTTGGCGACTAACTAACGAATAAAGTACCAGCTTTATTGGTTTTGTGGGAATTGCAGCTAAACGTGCAACGACCTCGCGGAAGCACAATTTGAACAAACGAACTTTAAAGCATAATATTTGCATTTTTATTCCACGTAAAAATTTTAATCAAAGTTATTTTGGAATGTAATCTATCCTTCTGATACGGGCGATGGACATGGCAGGTCACTGATTGTTTATCATCGGGTGACCCTACTAGTATAATTGTCTCATTTAAATACGTCTTATATGCCTGCAACATCTGCGCGACTACTGCAGTAAGCGTTTTGTTCATTGCTGATAAATTTTAACGTAAATCGGTAGCTTGACATCCGCAGAAAGACTAAACAAATCTCGAATAACCTTATTGAATTTGCGTGTTTTGGTTACATCATCACGCAGGCGGTCGTTGCCTCAACGCGGTATGGATTTGTGTTGAATGTGCGAATGTGTTGTTACAAAAAAACCGTCGGAATGCGAGTCGGACTCGCGCATCGAGGGTTCCGTACTTATTCGTAGGTATGTAAATAAATTCGACTATTACGGGAATCGAGTCTCGAAGATGTTTCTCGCTTTTTCCGAGTATGCTTTAAGATTTCCAGTGTTAGCAGAGCCCTGCTCCTAAGCATAATGTACGCAACGCAGTGTGCGGTCATCTATACCTACCTATAAAACAGAACCGTGACTGACCGACTGACTGACAGACAACGCACAGCCCAAACCATTGGACCTAGAGACTTGAAATTTGCAGACATGTACCTTCAGTATCCTAGAGGTGCACTAAGAAGGGATTTTTTCAAAATTCCCACGGGATATAACCAGCCCACTTTGTAATATTTCACGGGGGCAAAGCCGCGGGGCATAAGCGAGTTTTATATACTTATTTATTATAGACAAACATAAAAAACAAGATTTATGGTTACGAGACATAATTGGCATAAGAGCTACCTTCATACCAAATTTCAAATTTTTTAGACAGCTGTAAGTTTTGTTTCCACGCGGCAATTTGTATGAAAACACCTTTTTCAATGGCCGTATCTTTTGATTAAGTTGACTAATTTCTCCTTGCTACCTCCACGCGTTCCAGAGCAAAAGAGTCTTGACGGACAGACGGACAATAAAGTTATCCTATAAGGGTTCCGTTTTCTCTCTGAGGTAGTTGAACAATTTCAGAAAACATTATTAATTTACCTACTTCAGAAAAAGTTTAGTGTTCATTAGTAACTTCCAAACCAGTTTCTAGAGTGAATAATTTGTTGTCAGAATGAATGGTCTTCATTATGTAAAAGGAGTTGTAAGGGTTGATAGTGTTAAAGGAATAACAGTTTTGAATGATTCGCGTTTAATTGCATTAGATATAGGTAGTTTGCCCGTGGTCATAAATGTATGTAACTGCGTCGAAATATCGGGAGCTCATCAAAACTTATAAGGGTAATCGCGGTCAATATCATATCCCGTTTTCATTATGTCTGGTGTAAAAGGACTCTGTCTGAGTCGAATAAGGTTATATCGCCATCTCGCGTAAACTACGCAATTTGTCGAGATCAAAGATATGCTATGCTATATGTTTAAGCTGTCTCCAAATTTGATCCAAATTTGTCCAACCGTTTTTGTGTAGGTAATGAATGACCTAATGACCCAAATAGCCAAATATCTTTTCCATTTATAATAGAAGCGTTGGAGCTCGCAAAATGAGCAACCAGAAAATGATTGATCAAAATCTTTCTTTTTTTTTTTGCTCACGCCTGAATAATGTCAAAAATGGGTTACATTAAATTCAGTTTGCACATTTAGAGCAGGAAAGGATTGGAGATCTTAACGCGCGTTTTCCCCTCTGCCAAAACATTTACCTTAAGTATGTGTAAAATGCACAGGGTATGTTGTTTGCGTGCGTGTTTTTTGCTTATTTGTGACAGTTTTGTTTTAGAGTGTGTAGGACTGTAACGAACTTTGACATGAGCGTAGATGTGTGCTGTACGTGTGTACCTCGTCCCCCTTACCTTACCTTATTGTGGTATAGTTTTGTCGAAATGCTTAATTTTCGAAAAAACAACAGTAATGCGACCCTCCGCGGATTGAGCAAGCGGAATTCCAACAAAAGCGATTTTATGCAATTACGCCTAAGTTGCTGGAGAGTTATTACTAAACCGAGCGCGGTCACGCCGCCGCCTATAAGACCCGCTGCATCCGCGCGACTTCAAAGTTTCCAAAAGTTGCCTGTGGTGTGTATCTTCCAAAAGGAACTGTGTTCGTGGATGAGATGCCTAGAAGTGTACACGCTGTACTAGAATACGGCACGTGTACAGAAGAATGCTGGAATGGAAGAATGCAACCTGTACCCGGAAAACATCCAGCCGGCAGGATTGGAGAGCCCATCAAGAATTTGATTAATGTAAAGAAAGACTCGTATACTGATAACGTGAGTCCTGGCCGCAGAATGTATCAAAATATCACTTGTAAACTACACACATTGGTGAAATTGATATATGAATATGAGTACACTTCGTGAGCACTTTCTTTGAAATAAGAGCGCCATTGACAATCGAACTATTTCTAAAACCCGAATCTTATTCTAAATTTTCACAAACTGTAGGTTACACATCGTGTAACCTACAGTTTGTTTACATTTATACAATCATTAGAAGCTCGACCTTGTGTTTTCCATATTTTGTCCGCTCATGCCATCATTCAGGGAATTGTAGTAAACCTAGTACATACAACTTTGACCAACAGTTTGACCATGTCCAGTAGTATGTTTCTATTAACGTCTTCGATTATTCGACGGTGAACAAATGAACATCAGTCAAAATTCCCCGTAAGTCTGCGCGCGCGCTTAACGTTCGCCGGGATCGCTCGTGCGAGTCACGAGCTCTCTCAGCCTTATTGGGCCTCTAGACCTTATTTAAACTTTTAATGTCTTTTTGCCCTTTGTAAAGGTTAATTTTAGGAACTGCCTACCAACCGCTTCGTGCTGCGTTTTCAGATACAACTTAACAAATGATAATGATACCATTTGCAGGCTTTGATTTTCTTTGACTTTCTTTTCTATTACTGTATCTTGGTGGCTACAGGCCTTTAATTACTGGGTATATTTAGTAACGATGAGAGCTATAATCGCTTAATAGTATGTTAAGCAATGTTTTGCATGGAAGTGCTGAAGCAACACCTGAACGATATATGTCTTCTAACAGCGAAAGTCCTTGGGTTCTTTGTTCCCACGCGGATTAAATTGCTAAGGGACGACGTCTTACAGTGTAAGACGCTATTTTAGTTTCATTATCTCAGCATGTAACTCTATGGATACAATACAGTCTATGCGGCCATGAACTTAGCTCGAACTCTTGAACTGCCATACAAAAACGATAAATTAGTTCGTACCAAGGTCCGTAATTCCCAAAAGCAAGACAAATACATGCTATCCGCATACAAATAACTATGATTAGCGGAGTCATTACGGTATTGATCTAAGGCTACGACCTTGTTTTGGCCTCGTTACGTCTTATCGGCCCATCGGTCATGGGGCCTACCAAAATTATACGCAGGTTCATAACTGTTAAGCTAAGCGGTTTTTAGATTGACTTGGTATAGTGGAAGTTGTAGGACCTCGAAATCGTAGGAAAACCGCATATCGATGTTCAGGATAGCCGTTTGGCACACGTACACTTGAGGAACAATTTTTCTTACCCGCAGTTCTTAAAAAAAATAGGAAAGGGTTATGCATTTATAACGTTACCTTTTTTGTATGGTAATTTTTTTTTCCGGAACCTGTCGTGTATGGTGTCAAATGAAAGGGCTTTTGGAGCCACTTTCTTGAGTGCCTTGACTGCCACTTAATGAGTACCAAAAAAACTATACCAACTTATGCAGTGTGAGGTTTTACTCAAAATTCATTCGGTCGTTCATTCGGTAAATAGGGACACCTTGCTTACAGAAATCAGAAATAATATACCAGAAATTTATAATTATCTTGAATTGATACATAAGCACTGTAATAATATGTTTCACTATAAACCAATCCATCAAATCTTGCCTTGAAGCGTTCAACCACAATCTGGCCTCACTCTAACTGTTCCTCTTTATTTACCTTTAGAATTAAACTTAACTCAATGAAGCAATTAAATTGGCAGATATAGCAGCAGGTTATATTTTTGACGCGGAAATTAGATTTCTCTAATTGGATTCAATTTAGTCTCTATTTAAACTTCTCGTGGAGCGCATTTGTTTTCTTTTTCGTTAGCTTTCTCGAAGTTTTTCCTCATTGTTGGGAAATTGAATAACGTTTTTTATTAGGTCAGTATAATAAAAGGCTGATTTTAATGCAAATTTATGGTTTGGTTTGGGGAGGGATGGAAAGGGAGAGTGGATGGAAAAGTGGGAAAAGGAAGACCTCGGGGAACGTACTCCGATCAAATCGGTGATATTCTGGAAAAAGGACAGGTCAGGAGTACTCAAAACCGGAAAGCATGTATGAAGAATGTTAAGAGATTAAGGGAAGCAAAGGTTGTATGTCAAGATCGTAGCAAGTGAAAGTCCGTGGTCTCTGCCTACCCCTCCGGGAAATGTATGTATGCTTTAGCATATTTTTTATGATTTTCTTTTATTCTAGTTTGTAACTCCCGGCGCCGAACAGAGGGTGTTATAGGTTTAACGTGTCGTACCAGTGTGTATGTTTGTGGCATGCCGTTACTATTGTAACGGAACGAATGCACATATTTGGATGTTTTTGTTTAATAGAAAGCTAGTTTAAGCAAGCTGGTTCTTAGCTAAGTTTCACTAAAATCGGTTCTGCCGTTTTTAGTTAAGGAGATATTTTGAGCATTGAAATTAAAATATCGGGTTATTAAATTTTTCCAACTTGTAATTATTATTGTTGAACGTGTTTACAGTTCACTGATTCGTGAATACGATGGGTTTATAGAGCTTTGGGTGTCTACGATTCAATTGTTTGAAACATTGCATGGGACTGCGATCGTGTTGATTTCATGGGTAATACATGGCGATCGTTATTGTATGTGTTTTCGTGCAATACATAGGGTTCATGGGTTCCTAGCGAAAGGTCTGGTAGGTTGTACCATGCACATACAGGATGTTCTTATCAATCCCACCCGTGTGTGTCGCCAACAATTAGTTTCCCAAAACCTCTACCGTACAGACAGACAGACATAGTGTCGTTGATTCATAAAACACAATGAATGGGCATTGTTCCACTCGGCCGGAACGGTTTTGGTTCCGGGCCACGCGATGACGTCATGTAATTATCCGGACCCTCGTTTCCGGTTTCCGTGTGCGTTTATAAAATTATTTTTTCCGTTTTAGTATATTTGTTTATGTAATTTGGGGACCGCTAACTTGTTCTGGTAATTTAGGAACGATTGTACTGATTAGAAAATGGTGATTTTTATCTATAAATGCACTTGACTCATTTATTGTACTGTGCTGCCGTATAGTCAATTAATTCAAAATGTAAAAGTAGATTTACTGAATTTTCTATTTAAGTTTTTCAAAATTACACTAATATAATGAATACATGTCGCCGATTTTGTTTTATCAATTATAAAATGCCAAAAATAAAGTAGAAAGTAGGAAGTGCCTCTCAACGGCATTCTTACTTACGAGAGAACTTTAACTCTTACTTAATTTGACAGAAAATTCTGTCAACATTTATCCTGTCTAATGTTGCGTAAAACAAGAATTTGCTAGTCTCCCAGGATCAGGGTGCAGTTGCGAGAGCGCAGGGCGCAGGTGCGATCTGCAAATGGGTGTTTTCGTTCGCGGTGTATCCGGTATTAACATACCTTTAAACTATTTTTCGAAAGGTCTCACTTCCATTTTGATCACTTTTTGAATTTCAGCTCTACGTTCAATCTTTAGGGTCTAGATTACAAATAATTGCAAAAGGGTAATACGTCAGTTTGATTAGTGTTCCTGTCATTGTACGACTATTTCCCTATGACACCGTTCCATTTCGCCATGCTTTTGGGCAGCTTTTCATGATGAAGTGATTACTGGAACACTCTGTTGTTGTGAATGCAAAATGCACTTGTTGTGTTGTTTGCGGGTGGTAGGACCTTGTGCGAGGTCCGTCCGGATCGCTACAACCATCTTACTCGCCAATCCGGTTCCGTGTTCCGGTGTGGAGACTAAGACAGCCGGTGTAATTACGGGCACAAGAGGCGTTTCGTTTTAGCTCTCTTGGTTGGCAACGCATCTGCAATCCTTCAGGGTTGCGGGTGTCTATGGGCAGGGATGATCACTTACCATCAGGTGACCCACTTGCTCGTTTTCCTTCTTCGTCGCATAAAAAAGTATGTAATTTGCTTATTTATAACAAGGTACACATGTCAGTATGTGATCAGCCCAATGACGGAAATGGCAAGATAACAGTGTCAGGGATCAGGGGGAATGATAACATAAGTAAGTACGCAAGCTTTTGAAGGTACATGATACCAAATGAAAAGAACAATATAAATTATATAATTTTACCACTATCATAAACCTTATGTAAAGAAATAACACAACAGCTGTTTCTTGTTCATTCTTTCTTTCACTGCTTATTTAAATCCCCGCAGTTACTCTTGACGTTTATAATGTTGTTTCTTTTTCCAACACGGAAAAAGTGCTTCACCTCTTACCGTCGCAAAAACTAAACTTTACTTATGGAAGGCTTGCATTATTTTTGTTCTGCATTCAAATTCAAATGAAACAACAGTCGTGGTACGAAAATAACCTTCATCAGTTTTCAGTCTCCTTTATCAAGCCGTAGAATTTTTGTAATTTTTGAAACAAATGCACTTACGAAGTTCGAGTCAAATCCCTAGTGTCATAAATAATGTTCGCAAACAAATGTCGATTTTAATGTGATCAACGTTTTCTTACCCGACTGTAACTTGGTCAACTCTTAAAGAAATGGTTGGTAGGTAAAGTAACATTCGTATGTACCTACTGATGTTGCTCAATTTAGAACAAAATTAATCTTGCCATACTACGAACTCAATATACTGTTTCTTGTGTTAAACTGTTTATTATTTTAACACTGCATGGCGATCGTAAAAAAATTGTTTCGGATTACAAGTCGTCAATTTGTTACCGGCCAGATGTTATCGACCGATTATATCGCAGCATGGGCCAAAATCGTCGACAATCGTAAAATCGTAGCACGAGTTCGATTCGACAGTTCGATCCGCACGAATCGTCTGGAGATCGGGACGGGCGATTCTGTCGTTAAGGTTTAATATTTTAGTTGAATCAATGACTAGCTGTCGCCGGCGACTTAGTCTGCGTAGGATTCGGCTATCGGTATCCGGGAGGAACTATGCAATTTTTTGGGATAAAAAATAGACTGTAATGTTATTCTGATGTAAACATAAGCTGAATAATGTGTAGCTGTGTGTGTTAAGCTAAAGTTTGATCAAAATACATCCCAGCAGTTATTGCGTGAAAGAGTAACAAACATCGCAACATCCATCCTCACAATCGTTCGCATTTATAATATTAGTAGGTTAGTATTAATAGATTGATAGTGATATCTGATATCATTACAAAAAAAGGTGGAATGGCTTCATCTCTAAAATTACGCAATTCCATGAATCCTTATTACTTATGAGCTAAAAACAATTATTTTGCTCACCCGCGATCACTAGTGAAAAATAGTTAATCTGTGCGGCAAATGTATGTTTCCATGCAGCACCACCAGCTCCTCTGCTACACGAATCAACACATGCCACACAGACCCAACTATCACCACCACCACCACCACTAAACTACACGCTGACGCGTTTCGGCACTCTCCACGAGGCCATTATCCAAGCTAAACACTACAACAACCGAGCGGTGGTGAACACCAAGACACCATTACCACTACTCACTGCGGCGGAGGTGCTGCATGGAAACATACATTTGCCGCACAAATTAACTATTTTTCACTAGTGGTCGCGGGTGAGCAAAGTAATTGTTTTTAGTTCATAAATATGGACCTCCGCAAAGTAACGCCTGATTCAATAAATTCCTTATAACTTGTCAGTTGTGTTTGATGTTTGAAATGCTCTTTTATTCCACATAAATTTTATTAGGTACCCTCAGCGGAATAGATGATAACAGCGTAGGGACGCTGTTTTCTGGGACCATGTTTTCTTGTTCACGCTAGATTTTAAACGACTGAAAAATCTAACAAAATCACAAAAAATAAACATCCTCTCAATACTTAAGCAGTTTCATTATGCTATGTCCAATTTAAACTGTGATAGGTACCTATAACTTATATGCTACTAACAGTAGGTGCGTGCGATGCTATAAAATCGCAGATATGTTTGCCGAGAGACGACTGGTGCGCAATATTAATTAACTCTTCTACCAGCTTGCAGGTATTATTATCATTAACTATGCTTTTTATAGACAGTCGTATAGACTATTCCGAGGGCATTTAAACGTCTGTCGCGCTCAGAAACACAATTAACATTTAATTCACATGAATCAAGACTGATAAAACCGCCTGTCATGAAAATAGTAAAATCAAACGAGCCCTTTTTAAAATAAGAATTCACTGAGAGTATTGGACGTGGCAAAAAACTAAGCTATCATGATTACAATATAATGGTGAAGAATCCAGGGTCTACCAGCAGCAGATGACTTCCAGGACTTGGGAAGGAGTATAAACACGTCTGTCTGTTATACCACATATATTGGAAGAGACGACTGCCCACAAATAATTTTAGGATTTGTTCTAATCTACCCTCCATTCGTACATTACAAATAGTAGGTATTAAATAATCATGAATTCACATTATTCTTACAAGCAATAAGAGATGCAACGCCTGCTCAAAAGCAAGAAAAGCTAATTGTAATGAGTGGATTACTGGCTACAACAAAAGGAAGCGTCAACAAAACACTTGGAAAAAAATACAATTACCTTTCTTGGGGTCATTACACATTGTTCACGATCTGCCCGCGATTCGCACAAGAGTGCGATGCACACGCAAACGCACTTGGCAATGCGCTCACTGTCTAGAACGCAGTAAACGTAGCGCTTTGAATGTTAATTGCACTATAGATCGGATTACAAAGGAGCTTTGTTTAGTCCCGACTATCGACCCGTTCCAGTGTTTGCTTGGGATCAACCGTCAATACGGGAAGGTCAGCGGTTATTCTGTGTTATTGTCATTCTGAACCTTGGGAGCTTTATGTAGATTGGATGCCGACGTTGCCTTATTTGGAATCGAATTGCTAGTGTTAGTCTCACGATTCCTTGCTAGAAATGTTTTTGCTAGTTTGTAAGAAAAATAGAGGGTGGTGAAAACTTGTTTGAAGCGCGGAAGTTCGCAATAAGCATGTTTTGTGGGATTACGGCGCAACTATGTTTTTCTAATTAGTTTGTCATGTTGATTGAAGTAAGCAAGCAGAATTAACTGTTTTTAGTAAAACAACCACCTATAAGACGCATAGCATAGCATCAAAAGCTTGTCTTCAATTTGTTGCCCTCTGGCATACCCCGACATATTGGGCTTCTCTGTGAGAAGACAATGCTCGCTGGCCACTCGACTCGCGAGTGTCTCTAGGCTCAAGAGCCCTTGCCTCGGCCGCGGCTTGTGGACGAGTCGCTGTATATCATCCACTAAAACCGGCTTCATATTATACTGCATTGCTACAGGGGGAATCTTCATCATCTTGTGATAAGCACATGTTGTTACTGTAAGTAACATATTCGTGAAGAGATAAGGACCAGCGCGATACCTTAAATGCTCTCCCACACTATACCAAAGTTGGTGACGCATAATTCAAATACGATACACTTGAATTGCGATATCGATGATTGAACTTAAGTTCACACCTATATCATCAAGCCACTCGATTGGTGTTTCATGTTTGATAATATCTTGAACAGAACCTCATCTGCATAGAATTTCTCCCGTAACCGTAATACTTCACCCATCAATAGTTCTTAAGTTACATTGTAGAAAACGATGCCCATTAATTGCTAAAATTTCTCCTTTCTACGTCTAATTTACGCCTCAATACCGCGCCTAGCCGAGCTTTTGACTCCGCAAATAATCCTCGCAAATACATTTCAAACAAGGGCTTTTTAACTGGAAAAGTAAAGAACGAGTTATTATGCTAATTGGTATTTTGATAAATGATTAAGTATGTGGTCCGCTGCCGTTGTTTTCTTAGGGTCACAAGTAGGGGTGGACTATGGGAGTATTAGGTAAAAAGTGTTAAAAATAATCTTGCTTAATTTTCAGTCAAGTTAAGGCTGTACAAATAGCATAAATTCCAATTATCTGCTATCAATATAAGTTTACCGTGTTGCTTAACATTGTTCCCAACTAATTCTAATCAGATCGATAATATCGATATCTAATGACAGTAATACCGCCTCGTAACAACTAGTAGGTACCCAATGGAATGACTAGTGAATCGTGACTTAACGATTTGCTTTCTATACGAAAGTTATTACGGACATGTTTATTTGAGTACGTGGGCTTGCTCAACTCAGTTGCTATTATAAATCGATAGAAGCCATCTATACCGAGTTTGTATATGTTTAAGCGGTTCATGAATCATACTTTAAAGTTTATTGCACTACGAAACACACAAGAACCACTGCGAGTCGGTCTATTGGGTTGTTTTATAAGCAGTCCCTTCGTTAATTCAACTCAAAATTGTCACTGTTAATAATTATGAGGGTTGGTAACAAATAGTTAACCCGATATTAGTCTTAACTGTTTTTGTAGTTCTTGACGTAAAATTTGAATTAACAAGGGTGGACCGGGTCGCTGGGGCACAAATAATAAGAAACCTAGATCAGACAAATTATACACTGCAATCAGTGAAACGCTAACTTGGCTTGGCTGAGTAAGTGGAGCTTTGGTCGCTTATAGTAATAGCATACCCGACGGTGATTGATTTATCTCGGATTGGTCATTCTTCGATCTTATTTTCGAACCGTAACGATCTTTTCAATACAACAAAGCGTACATTATTATCACGAGAGAAAGGCTTCCGGCGTTTCTTTGGAACGGGTTTGGGTCTACCCGTCTCCCTTCCGCGCGGTTCCCGCGAAAAGAGACAAGGTGTGCGCGGGCGCTGCGTTCACATTTTACTCTTGTTGGAGTTGGTGTCCAGCCGGGCAAGGCCGTCTGCCGCATAGCTCAGCCTGGTTGGAAGTCAAGGCCACACTTAGAGAATTCGATCTCAGCATTGTGCTATTAAGCGTTCAAGGCGATATTTTTTCCATGGATTGCGAACGTGTCTTGCCTGTGATTTTGAGCTTGCACATTCACTTGTTAACTGCAAGGTAATTTGTAGTATCATATAAATGTCAAACGTAAATACTTTTTTTACTTTATTATTAACAATAATTTTTTTATTTCATGTTCAGTCATGAAGGGTAATTCGGAAGATAAAAGTACTGCTAATAACTTGTCGCAAACAAAGAATAAATCAGTGACTGTGGAAGTTTTTATTGACTGTATGTCGATCGAACTTCAGGGTCAAGTAGAGAACAAAAATAAAACTCCTGACCGCAGTGATCTCCGAATCCGATCAAGCACCTAAATCTCGCCAAAAACTGGACTGTTTGGTCCCATGGCCGGACGCTTAAAAAAGGGTTTTGCGGTGCAGTTTTAAAGTGTTCTTAAACCCTTATTGATTTCTATCGTCGATATGTAGGTTGTAAAAGCCTAGCAAAAGGCCCGGTCCGGACCGGGCCGGACGCAGTCAAATTTGGCCAGACAAGAGGTCAAAAAGTGTAATACTCTCCGGCTTTATCCAGACGGATGTCAACGCTATCTCCGTATTGTGTTCGTCGTTAAAGGTCGTTACGTGGACGCCACACGCCACACCCGTTGATGCCGGTGATATCCGCGATCTAATGCCCCTAATACCCCGTTAAGTGACGCAGCCTGCTGCCTTCTGACTCCTGCATAATGGGGCTAAATGCCTTTTAATGGATGACAGTGTTCTGATTTTAGTGTTACAGTTGTGGTGAAAAAGCTGTTTATGATTGTCGGTTAAGGGGAAAATAATACGGGAGTACAATGTGACTGGTGAATTTTTACGATAGAGTATCGTTAGCAATAAATACAGGTGTATTTTTGAATTAAATTTCCAACTCTTTAAGAAACCAGGTGTATTGATGCTTGTGTGAATATACGAGTGAAATGCCAATTATTTATACAGGCACTGCATACATATACATATGAACATAATTATGTTTAAACGTTCAATTTCCAATGAGAGTGCACTAATCTTTCAACGTAAATTTTCATCATCATCTCAAGCCTTCCTCGACCAATTTGGCGTAAGCCTCCTTCAACTTCCTCCATTTCGCTTTGTTCTGGGCTGTCTGCATTCAGTTCTTCCCTGCCACTTTTCCGATGTCGTCCTTCCAGCGCATCTGAGGTTTTACAATAACGCAACTTTAAAGGTAGATTCCTCAGTGCACTAATCCTGTTACGTTAAGACGTAAATTTTCACTAAATGCGAAATATTTAATCTCATTTTGTACTTTATTTGGCCCATGGACTAAGTTCATGCATTATGCTGGAACTTCACTTGGCCATATTTGACAAACATTCTTGTCACCTCCCTTTAGTTTTCACCAGAAGAATGATAGAAATTTTGACAAATACCGTACGTCCTTCAAGTAAAGTGCAGCATAAGAAGCAGAGTGCCGAAGCTACATAACACAACAATACATAAACAATCTTATTGTGAATAAATCTCACTTTGCCTGCTTATTACTAGCGATTCATCGCCTAAGAATGTTAAGGTGTTGAGGCCCACAAAAACTCCGTCGAGACTGCTTCTTACTGAATACAATGGCATTAGATATGAATAGCACCAATTGTTCTCTACTGACGCCATTTATGTGGAAATCGCTTTAGTTGCACTGGAATTCTTTTACCCCATCTAATTGAGTCCATATTATATCGTTCAATAAATTAGCACAATTTAATTCGCCTGATACACAAACTAACTACGAAACCCTAAAAAGGAATTGGTTCCTTTACAATAGTGGCGGGTGTGTTGTGTAACTATACACTGAACGGACACACTATAAGGAAGGAAGGCTGTATCCCACTTGTTGTACGAGTGTGAACATGTGTTTATTTAACTCTCCAATGTGAAGTGGTGCCACGTATTATCAATTTTAAATTAACTGAAGTAACTAAACCTAATTATAATTAATAGTCCGCCTTTATATTGATTCCAATGAACTATTTTTTAAAGGCCATCATAAATCAATCATCCTTTTTCCTCCCTGCCAATAATCGTTAAAAGACGTTTTTGCCTTGATTTGTTTGATTTGGTCTGACGGGGCCCGTCACGGTTAGAGCCTAGGCTCTGGGCAGGTTTCCTTTAAAGGGCCTGGCTCTAGTCTTGCTTATTGCATAGAATGCTAAGTCATCCGTTCTTTCACACGGTAATACCTACCCCCTACGGAGTAGCCTCAACCCGTTCTTGTGTAAGTTACGAGGTGATTCATTATGAACTCGCGTTGTTTTTGTTTGAAAAACTAAAGACTGTTCATAGTGTTCATGGGCATGCAAGTAAGTTTAATATCTTGGATTTCTAAAAGTACTTTGCTTCTACATATCTCCACAATTCAAAATGGCGAGTGGTTTGTGACCCATCCTTTAGATACCGTTTTTTGAGGTTAAAGTCCCATTTTACTGCATAAATTCATGAAGATTGATGCCACTTTGTACGGTATTAATTTAAACTGTATTCATAAGTCCTGAAAATGTAATACGACACACTGCGGTAATAGTGGTTGCTGTCGTTTGCATTTGATCTGTTTAGTTAGAGATTTTGACCTCTGTGTTATTTAAAACTAGCCTTTTCTTGCGTTTATAATATTAGTGGAAATTAGGGTGTCGTGGTAGGATAGTGATAGGATATGACACCACACCAATAATTCCCATTTTCACCAACCTTCAAACCGACGTTTAAACCTTGAACAGCCGTTAAGTGTATGATTCGATTAAAACATAAGCGCCAGTTTAACGGTTTGTGAACACGGGCCTTAGAGTGTATTCTCAAACTAAGTATTTGACTAAACATATCATTGCGATTTGTATTCTAGCTTCCTATTGAACATTTCCTATTGTTATTATTGTACCTATGTCGGATTGAATCATAATGTGTGTCAAATTACGGCCACAAAAAGGTCTCGTTGAATACCGGTCAACAACATGCGAATTGAAGTCTATTGTCAGTACCTATTCAACTGTTTACGCATTTATTTGATTTACAAATTGTTGTGATCTATTGGTATTACCAAAGCCGTTTTTCGCTGTCCTTTTTTCTTCACGCTCATCCAGCACGTTGTCATTCCAAATATTTATGCGAACAAAAATATTCTCTTAGCTTTTATTTTCAACAAAGACTGATATGAATCTGAACTATTCCACTTTTTAATCATTTGTTAAACGCATATAAACTCCACCGCCTCTGTTGATTGCTTTTTAATCTGTGTAAATTTGTATCCTGTTAAATTAATATTGATTTTCTTTTGTGAGCCATTTCTAAGCACTCGGTAGGTTATAGGTTATAGTACATATTTTGTTGTCAGTTTTATTTTTGTGATATTGTCTCTAAAATTCAACTTTCTGTAAAAAATACAAGGAAAGACGGTTTCGTTTGTAATGAGACGTAATCTTTGGACCCTCTTTCGTATTTTTACCTCCTTATTACCTTAAGAGTCCTGTACTTGCGTGTCCCGTTGCCCACTTGAAAGAAAGCCGTAGCCTTATCAAAAAGGGCATCTTAGCCAAAAGTAAAAGGTAGCTACCTCGCTCGCCGCGTCCGCGCCGCGTAAAATAATTTATGTGACGCGCGACACACGCTCGTAGGATTTTCATTATTCTAATAGCTTTGTGGAAAACATTTACCTGACATACACCTTCTTTTACGCAAATGAATGTGCTGTTAAGTTTTCATTTCGTGAGTTTTGTTATTCACAGCTGTTCGTAATTAAATTAGCTGTACGGGACGTGTACTTTGCGTAATTCTAAACTTTTGTGAAAATTCCAACGGCTGTTTGAAATTTAATGGCTGCGGCAGACGTCGAGAACAATTCTCTCAATAAATGTCAGTCGCGACTCGGACGACTTTGACGTCACTGTCTGTCTGGGCAGTAAAACGAACTGTCAAATGGGCAATTACAGGTGACGAAATTAGAAGCACGAAGAAGGCGTCCATTACATTTGGCACAAAAGTAACAAGAAACGCGAACCGTAACACGAATACTACTTCGCCAATCAGTGGATAGCAACAATCCAAAAATAGAATTGTCAAGTTTTGGTTTGTTTATGTAGGAGTCGGCGGTGAATCGGTAACTCGACTAAACTAATGTAATAAAGGGATCACGTCGATAATTGATTAAGTTTTCACTCGACAGCTCGGTTTGAATAATTGTTATGAACTGATGAACTTCAAGAAAACAATCATTAATCAATGATAATGAATTAATGAGTATATATCGTTCTGTTTTTTCACTCGACTGCCCAAGGAAATGTTTATTGTTATTGCTTGAAGCTTCTGTGCCCACGACTTGTCCTGCGTCACGTAAAATCGAATAGTAAACACTAACGAGTTTGTATGACGTTTGGAACAGCGCCCGCCCGTGAGCGTATTTGGAACTAAAATTTAGTATGAGATTTCTCGATCTCGATACGATAACCGTAACGTAACGCAGGATTCGACAAGTCGTGCTTAGGGCACTGATATTTGTTTCAGTTACTTTATTCGAAAATAGTAGTGATTAGCACATGCTATGTCACGCCGTGGCTTTAAATTCCCCACTAAATAGATAACAAAACGACAAACAAATCTCTTAATTCCCCATCTGGCTTCCCACATGTAATAACGATAAATTCATTGCTCGGGACCGTCGAGTATCGCATGTAAAATTTATTTCGTGATGTGCCTGGGATCCTTGTGATTTGTGGGCTTGTTACTTTCAGGCGCCGTATTCATTTGTTGTCTTACAAAGTGAAATTTGTTACGGCATGATGTTTGGGATGATGAGATGCTAAACGGCGTTATCTTTTTAAGACGTTTACGCTTGTTTTTTTCTGTGATTTTGTGCAGACATTTTTCCTGCTATTAAAAATCATTATGTATGCATGCTTAGCTGTTTTTATTTAGAACTTGTGGTACAGTCAGCGTCATATATATGGTGAGATCCAAAGTGATCAAATAGTTCGGCACACCATACAAATCGTATGGTGGGCCGAAGTATTTGAGCATATATGACGCTGACTGTACATATTTACATTACAAATGAGTAATAGTAATAAGTTGCGTTTTAAAATATAATTTCGTCATTGATAACTATAGATACCGCCTCTACATACTCTCAAGCTTTTAAAGTCACTGGTGTATTCTTTCGTCAGTCACTTGTCTCCAGTAACTATGTCGTGTAAACACAGGCTCTCGCAGATTGCTTCACAGCCCGGGGCTCCGCGGGCCCCCGAGGGACCTTTGCGTACAGTCGGGGCGCTTTCCCCGCCCCACTGATAAGATTATGACGACGTTGTATCGCAATCGTGATAACAGAGATGCGTGCTCCTCATTATTGCCATTAGATTAAGCGAGGTAGGCGTCATTTGTTTTTTTACGCCAAGGAATTTTTTTTTGAGCTTTTGAGCTGTAGTCAGCAAAGTCGGTTTATTATTGTGAATCCAAATAGTTAATTAAATAAAAAATGTTGTGAAAGTAAATTTTTTTCTTTACATTTTATTATCTTGATTAAAGATAAGAAAGACGATTTTTTACTTTTATACTTACTAAGTGTATACCTACCTAGGGAAGTATGTATAATCTACAATCAGTTAAGAAAATTCCTAACGAAGTATTTAAAAGCAAACTTTTCTCCTATAAATTGATTTCGGATGTTAAACGTTTCCAACAAGCAAACTCCTTTTATTGTTTATGTTCGAGACAGATAAATTTCCCGTCTGTTTCGCTTTATGTTTTTGTTTATTTGAAAAGTTCTTGATAAAAGCCAATGTGTTCAAGTTTATTCAGTGTTATCGCGAATTTTAAGTCAAAATTTGCCAAGTCGCATACACAATTCAGGCATTGTTTTGTACTTTGATCACATCTTGTTTAAACTTTGCTGTAGTCAATACAGGAAATATTTAAATAATGGACTTTGATGCAAGGTTATTTTCGCGGTAATTTCTTCGCAATGTAATCAATTCGTTCTTATTTATTTATCCATCGACACCCAAGAATCTTATGTAAATCTGCTATTATCTTAAGCGCTTAATTAAGCATAGTCTTACTTTGGTTAGATAGTAGATTTTCCTGGAATGTAAACCACTACTTGTTTATAACCATTCTAAGTTACGTAAAAGAACTTTATGGCTAGTTAATTATATGGGCAGTACATATGTTATATTAAAGACCGCAATTGGTCTACGGATAGGTTTTACTGCAGGCGATTAAGCAAACCACTAATGTTGGGGTACAAACGATTTCACTATAACACTGTAATTGCCACAAAATAGCTGGTTTATAGGATAAGCTGGAGTGATGCTGGGGATATTTATGTATTTTCTTAATGGGTTTATTGTACTTTTAGTTATTTATACACGCTCAAGTAATCATCATAAAATTAGCCTCGAAATAAGTATCGGTACGCAATTAATTATTATGCTTTAGTTGCTTTTTGTCAGAAGTATTGCAGAATACGCAGCAGTTTCTAACTTATGTCTGTGCTCTAGGTCAATTTTGCCGCTCAGTTCAGTTTAATGTGGCGACCACTTCCGCTGGAGGGCAGAATGAACATATGGTAAACACGGTGGAGAATCAAACAAAAACTCTTCGTAAAAAATATCCGATCAACTGAATAGTTTTTCATAGAAATTTTAAAGATATCTGTAGTAAATGAGAAGTCTCGTTAAACCTATAAATTATTACCTATACATCCGTCGCGCGCAAGGCTTCTGCGTTCTTTACAAACCTATGATCTAGCTATAAGGGGCACTTATTGGGGTCTGCGGTAAAACATATAAATGTGGAAAATACTAGGTATATAAATGTAAATATTGCGCCGCTTTGCGTTAATGTGATATTGCAAAAAAAGCTATTTTACAAAATGTCACGTTCAGCGATTGCTCCTTCTTCACTAACCCTAAACCGTAACTCGTAATAATGTGTAATTAGCGAATCAAATAATTATCATGATTTCCTTTGTGGTAGGAGAACATATAGTGGTAGGGAACCAAGTAGGTAATCCTATCCTTTTTGAAAGATTAAATATATGATCCCTCATCAAGTCTAAGTCCCAAAATCATAAAAGCATGTCAAAACAAATGTGACCGTCGGTGTTTAAGTATTCTGATATCACTTAAACTTGTTGACTGCCCTGTTTCGCATTCGGTCTACTTAAAAGTTGTTCCGAAAGTGTTATTTGAATACATTTAGATTTTTAATTTTAAACAACTGTCGTTGAAAGTCTTCACCTTATAACAATATTATTAAAGGGCTTGCGATTAATTAAGTTTAAAAGCTCGAAGCTTCACTTGCACCGCAGTCAAGTCGCAATGGCTACAAAAACTGCTCGTATGTGGTTTAATCACCATCGGCTCCATAAGCTGCGGGGCTGGCCTGGCCACATTCTTAGAGCCTCGCCAAACGACTCAGATTGCTAACTACACATTAATCTAAAACTTTTTTTTTTTTTTTTTCAATTATAGTTTTGCTGTGGCTGGAGTTTAGGTTTAAAAGGTTTCTTGTCTTATGGAGAAATCGATACAATATCATCATCACCAGCCTTTTTTTTTCTTCCCACTGCTCGGCACTGGCCTCCTCTCAGAATGAGAGGGAATATATGATCACTTTATTGTAATTCTGTGTTTCTATCAGGATCAAGTCTGGTTTAATAGGAACTAAACCTGAACCTGTCTAGGATCAACACGCTCTTTTTTATACGGACTGTCATTGTAATTAAATAAATACGTAAAAGGTAATGATCATATTTGTTTTACTGTGTAAGTAGTTAAATGAACAAAATGCTATGCTATGTGCACGTCGTCCAATTGATATGATGATTATGATGATGAACAAAATACTACATCAAATCTGTTAAGGTATGACTAAGATTATGACAAGCAACCAAATCTGCATTTGCAGTTGAAGAATTTTACGTGACGACGTATCGTTATCGTGACGCTATTCTGTGCGTAGGTATTTACTACATTTGATATTCTGTGATAATGATAACATGCATATCAAAATTCCTACAAATTATTGGGTCTGGTGCAGTGAACTTGTCGTAATTCGTTACTTGTGATCAAAAGCCGCTGCGCCCCGACTGTCAACTGTAGTTTGGCCGCGCGAGGCGCGACGCTGCCGCGGGTGGTCCAAAAAACGACCAATTAGAATGCTTCGTTTATAACTTTTTAATGAGAAATTATTTTTGGTGTAATAGGTACGGTTCCTAGACCAAATTTTAGCAGAAAATTTACTTTTTTATAGTTAAAACAATTTTTGAAACGAAAATTCAACTCGCTTGCACCAGCGATATTTTTTGAAGACGGAAAACATGCATTACAACATTATTTATTAGCACAGGCTTTGAACTCGTCAGTATTATCAAATAGAATGGTGTAAAATGCGGCAAATACTCATAGGAACGCAAACCTATTTGCGCATTGTCCACACATCGTCGGATACTGTTTGTGGTTGCCCAAACTACTAACAGCTAGCTGCACATTGGATTCTGATTGTGTAGTTTGTACATGCATGCCATTGGTACATAATATAGCAGCAATTCGTCGCCTAGGATTTGAATTGGTTGACTTACGGCTGGATGCGGGTAAGCAAAACGATGCACGACCAGAGGGCTGTATGACATTTTGATACAGGAAATTGTATCAATCATAATGTTGAAGGAAACAGACAGGACCAGCCTTTAGCTCATCCTTGCTCTACATTTTTTCTGCCACTTTTCGAGGGGGCGAGGTACACACTTACAGTACACGTGTACATTTGTTACGTTCCCACAAACTCATACCAAAACAAAAATCTCACACAAAGACAAAAACACGCACACAATAAACAGAACCTACCTATGCAAAATGCACAGAATTAATGTAAACATATTTTGGCAGGGGCATAGTATTTAAAATTTAAAAACTAATTGAATCAAGAATACACAAACCAGAAAAATAAAAAATTGGCGAAAAAATCCATAAAAATATTCCTTTGAGGTCATGAACTTTGTATTTGTTTATGTATGTGGTCGTAATATCTGGATTAACTAAAATATCTGGTTTGTAGTTTGAAAAAATCACCTACGTCTTCCTATTGATTATTTCATTTAAAGTAATAAATACTTCTTGGCTTCAAATAATACTTAAGTCAAACATTCTATAGTAAAACTCGTTTGTACTAATGTTCATTTAGCGTTTGGTTCCCACGCGTGTAATTTGATCTAGCCAAATAATTATATTTAATCTAAACTGCCTCATCAGTCTCAGGAAAACCTTATTGACTACACGAGTGTAATTAATATACCTAACGCAAACAAAGCATTAGTAATTATTAGGCATTGAGATGCCACTTCACATGAAAGGGCCATATTAGCTGGCTCTCGAGTCTCAGTCTCGGCAGATTGATGTTGAGTTAGCATACTAAAATGCTCACTCCAGCAGGCTTATTGTCGAACTCATTCGGAATTGGCATCGGCTTGACGGACGAAAAGGATCGCAATTGCGAGCGCCTCAAAAGATTACTTTCATGTAACAAGATGATTCCGATGCCCTTAGAGTCTGGCAAACGAAATTTGAACCTCGTAGTTATTTCATTGGCAACACTTTGTCCCTGTGTTTCTATTCGAGGTTGACACATGACTGTCGTACGTCAAAATGAAATTTATCTGAGAAAATCGTGGCTGTGTCAGTGACCCTGTGTAACCATGTCAAGATTTTTCCTGGTTCAGCTTTCTTTGGCCAGACTCTATCTATATGCCAAAATCAGTCGTTCAACTGGCTTCAAAAATGAATAGGCATATTTAAGCGATACAATTTGTTTAATTTTCAAAGCGAGCTCGGCTTGGAACTGGCAAAATGAACGCGATTGTGATTCCCGGCGAGTTAGACAATAAGCCTGCAGGGCAAGATCCATCTCGAGAGCCGACGATTAATACGATCTGTGGTGGCAGTGGTTCTAGTGGGGCTGAAGTGGCTCGTAGATAAGAATCACTGTATTATCAGGGGCCGTCCGTGTTCATTTGGCAGAATTGAGATTATTTAGGGACAGGGTCAAAATTGGCCGCTTTGTCAGCAGTCTAGATAAATGTTAGCAGTTTCCTCTCTAGGTTGTTTTTTGTTTTCTACTATTTACTATTTTAGAAGACGTGCCCGGAATTAAATAATGCACACTCATTTATTGTTATTTTAAGTTGTTCATGTGTTAAAACGACAGGGCATATACAATATGAACGGCACATAAAAAAACATTTTCTATGTTTACTTGTTTTATGTTATTTAACTGAAACTAATGCAAACAACTATCCTAAGGAATAAAGACAGTTAACTTAAATAAATTAGCGCGAACTATTCGTGCTTTTATAAAATACTTACCTAAAACTAAATAACTTGACAGCGTACCTACGTAAACGACTCCAAAAGTTCCACTTAAGCTAGTCTAAGCATATTCTGGCAATTTAATTAAAACTTAAAACCCTTGTCACGGAATTTGCAGGATACTCCTCATACTTCAACATACCTGTGTTATACAAATTGGTCTTAGAAAGTTAAGAACTTAATTAAAGCGCCCTTCAGAGATTCCCGGCTGCCCGTCGGTCTCGCAAACAATGTTTAACATAGCGCAAGTACAACAAAGGGAAGTGTATAATTATTTTATGGACGGATAATGAGCCGTCGTTGAGGTGGACGTGATGACAATCACAAGTCAAAGGCAAAAAACGAAAAGCCAGCAAAATTTTGTGACTGAAATGAAATGTGTTTTTTTTTGTCCATGGCAACACGCGCACCGTCCTTACGCTCAAAGTAAAATGGCCTACGGGCAGATTGAATTTCGTCAACAGTATAGTTACCTACTTATTTCCCGCCATGAATCAATAAAAAAAAAAGATTTTGTGATTATCAAATACAAATCCACTTTTCCTTCACTCAAATAAAACGCTTCAAATCAAATTCTTCCTAATTTGCGTATTCAAACATGCTTTTATCTCATAAAAGGTTTGGTTAACCCTGTGATATGATATTGGATAATTGTTTAGCAAACACGAGGCACTGTTGGTCTAGCGGTGTCGCGAAGTGTGTCTTAACTGTGGGAGCGGAATGAAACGTGGGAGGAATCTTATAGTATAATATAAAACTTTTTTTCAATAGCTTTGTTCCACTGCTAGGAAAAAGCCTCCCCTGCGTTCCTCCACTCTTCCCTGTGACAGGCATACGTCTGCCAAGCAGAAAGAAATCCGTTCAAGTCATCCCGCTGTACCTAACATCCATTCTTAATCTCAGGCACCACCAGATTGTAAACAATCTAGCTCCCTCTAGCTGGAGTATATATTATTAAATTTAACCAAGAACTGATCCTGGTCATGGGTAGACCTACTGTAAAGAGTACCTAGCCTAATCATACTAAGAAAACATAAATGCTTGGTCACCGCGACACTATTCTGAAGTACACCAGCCTACACTAATCAGCCTACCTAGAAATTTCAACTAAATATTGGCCTTGTGATTCGTCTAGTGATTGAGGAACCTACATTGTGATCGCTATAATAACCCAAGGTACTTTAAGTCAAAGTAAGAATGGAACCCTACTTAACTAAGAAAACACTCCTAAGTGGTTAAGGAATAATACATACTTGTTAGGAATAAACTAATTAATTAACCTGTCCCATATAAAGAATAGTAAGTATGTCCATGAAGTATTGAAACTGGCTAGCAAATTAACTAAAGTTAAGTTATCTTAAAAGGAATGATCTTACAAAGTAATTCTACTAACTGTAGTAAAACAAAGTAACTGGGGTAGCATTAATGCTTTTCAAATAAGCATTATGCTTTGCGGCTAAGATTAGGGCCCCATCCTTCCGCCCAAGACTATCGTCTTTGGTTGATACCATAACTGTGAGACTCGACTCCGGACTGGACATCTCTCCACCGCCCCAGGGAGTATTGAATTATTTATTTATCAAAAGTCTACAGTCAGTATAGCAGTAATGTCAGTATTTTTACTACTGGAGATAGAGAGGAACCCCGCAAATGTATCAACCATTGTATTGGCTAATTTTCTTTTCCCATAGGTATTTATAGTACCTGATTACAGCATATTTATGTCTGCCAAAGATCAATATTTCATAGATTCATATAGAGCTCATACATATCATAGCAACATGAGTAACCATATATATTTAGTTTTCCTAAATTGTTAATTTCAATCACTCAATTAATATATAAACTGAGTATTAGGTATAGCAATATATTTAGCTGTATACCTAGTTTGGCATTCATTATTTGCCTATTTTATTTAGAAGTGTAGGTAATGTTATAACTTTCAGTTAGATAGTGCTTATATCAGCTATGAATTTACATGCAAACATATTTCTATTGCTTTGAAATCCCTTTGTAGTAGGGTACATTATGGTCTAATTTAGACATACTTTTATTTAGTATAATTTCACAGAACTACCGTGGCTTAGTGCAGCTGATGTTTTAGCAGTAAGTACAGCTTTATAGATACTATTATCTACTTTTATGTTATTCACATACATGTCTAAGTACATTGTCTTTTACTCAATTAAGCTTTGTTTGCTAAGCCAGAACTTGGTTTATTATGGTTATGATTTTGTTTTATCATATTATGGATAGGTAATGTTTATGCCTAATCCCTTTCAATTATTGTTTACATTGAAAGTTAAATGAAAGCATGCTAATTTTGTATAGCTTCCTTGCCCATGCTGGTGTCAAGAAATACTATAGGCCTTGACCTCAAAACTAACACATATTCATTCATTGTGTGAATGTCAATTATATATTTGTGGATTGTTAAAAGTCCTAGTTTTGACTTAGAGAACTGCTCATAAAGTATACTGTATGTGTATGTACTTTTCATGTTTCAACTTCTACCAATGAACACTAAGGATCTATGTTTATTTAGGTTTGCTTTTATATATATTTATTTATCAGTCATTTAAGCTTGTTTGCCCAGACACAACTACGTTTTCATTTCAGGTAATGTTTTGCCTTAGAATTCTTTCAATTATGTCTGTATTGAAAGATAAATGAAGACTATGTTAGTTCACTGTTAAGCTCATTTGCCCATACGGTGTCAAATTTGCTCGGGACGTATCCTTGAACAAAACACAATGTTCATTTAGTATATGAATGATAGATTCGATTGGAAGATAGTTTTGTCTTTGCAACTTCACTCTTTTGACACTGCTTATATTTTAGCAAGTAACTTTACTGTATAGAGGTGTGCATCAACATAGCTCTTAATGATCATATAATAGAGTTAGTGAGTCATTTAATTAGACAATTTTACTTATGACTATTGGTGTGTATGATTTTAAGCTTTTCCCTAGCTCTGTGATGAAAACCAATGTGAGTTCAAGATCTCACTTTTATGTATTAATTGTGTGTGTCCGCGAAATTGGCTATCTAGTCCGTCACTAGGCTTCGCCATTCTAGCTATTCCCTAACAACAAAGCCCCTGCCTAGTTCCCTACCTTCCTATCATCCTAACTTGTACTTTAAAGCTATGCCAAGAAGGCCCCTAAACTGTGTGTATAATTGGCAAAACTAGGGTATGTTCCCACATTTACATTTAGTGTAGTGTAAAGAGTTTCGGGGTGCAATGAAACTCTACTATGCTCCTATAAAAGAGATTGTGTGCTAACTTTCCTAACCAGTCCCTAATTGTTGTGAGGTCTTGGAGCAAGCTCCTCTAGGACGAAGACCCCACGGATCAGCAGGATACCTAGCGTAGTGTTTGTATAAATATATAAATATGTGGATTGCAAATACTAAGTCTTGGCAATACCCGTTCTTGTGTCGTAACACGACAACCAGATCAACCGTCAAGTCTGATATCGCCAAACCAATAGCACTGCAAGAGAGTATTTAGACTGCCCAGCGTGAACCAGACAGCCTCCAGATCGCTCTCACAATCCGGTGAAGATTTAACTATTATTTCCTGACGTTGACACCGGTAGGTTTCGAGAAATAACGTTAAGGGGAAAGGCACGAAAAATATTAGTAACAAAATACAATAACAATGCGTAAGACTCTAATTCAAACCGCTATGGAACGGCGACCAAAGTCTCACAGAAGCAAAGAACATTTACCGCCACAGGGCTGCAAATAGTCCTTCACGAAAACCTTCCGAATGAAAGCTAGCATTAAATATTTCATTAATAAATTAAAAACCAATGACCAAACTCTAGTTAACACTCAGCAGACTCGATGTAACTTACAACCGCTGTGACCTGATTTTACTTTAAAATATTATGAATAAAACCCCCAATTAAAATGCTAAAAGAATGACTACAATAATTAAAAGAATTTAAATGAAAATCTCCCCGAAATAAAACTTAATTCCCCGGACCAACAAGTAACGTTAACGCTATGAAAATCGATGATATTCTCCCTCCCCCCTCATCCTTTTTATAGCTTTCGTAAGCGTCCTGCGACTTCGGCGAAATCACCGACCCAATCGACACAGAAGTGATACCATCCCTAATTTTTGCCGACATAGTATTATTTCCCTGACAATTCTTCGTGAACTTTAAAATTCCAATATATTCCAAGCATACATAAACATTCTAAATATAAATTTCCTTCACTATACTTTAGATTTCCTTCCAATTAGAAAAATACTCTAATCCTAATTCATACTATTATTATATTTTTCCACCTTTTATGTACATAGCCTATAAATTAAATCGCTCTAATAATCTTAGTTCTCCTAGTACAGAAATCATTCTTAGTGTTGCTTTTCTTCTACTGATAAATTTGATGCTTTTATGTGAAATCCCTTTTTATGTAATAGCTATTTTACTCCACTATCTATTATAATAACTTAATGTGCCACAAAGGAACAATCATACGTACACACATACATACATGATCTGATAAACACATCACCCCTCTTCGCGTTTCGCAGTCGGGCAAAATGTGCCAATTTGCCTGCAATCGATATATTGGCAACATTTCTCCCAATTCGTTCCCGTTCAACTAATTGTTCCTTGTCACATTAAAACGTCAAGTCCTCGCATACAGTTTCCTTACTTTATGATGATACGACTTATACGACAAGGTTCTAATGACAGCTATTTATACAAAGTATGTTCCTACGTCTTCCCAATTATCCTATTTTACTTAAGATCTTAATTTAAAGATGGCTAATAGACCAAGACATAAGTTTCCATTCATGTATTGCTTGCATTTTTAGTAATTTAGCTATTTTTTAACCTTTACTTCGTCCGCTCCAAAACTTGTATTATTTAGCGACTTTTAACTGATTTATAATTGTAGATGATCTTTATGATAATTTCGGATTTATATTAGAGTATATTATGATAAATGATATTACATGACTTTTCCCTATTAATTAATTAGACCTTATTACAGATTTTCTTTCTATAAAATGACGCCATGCTAAGTACATCGCTATGCTCGTATTCCATTTCATGTTTTGATGCTCTTTGCTCTTAAACTACTGAACAGAACTTGACGAAACATATGTTAAAATGAGCGTAAGACACTAGTCTTTAATAATTAACTCCCGTTTTCCTTGCATTTTCCATAATCTCTTTGTATTATTCATAATATTATTCCCATGCCGCGTAGGCCTAAAATACTGAATCGAGTTGTATGAAATTTGCTAGTATTGAAGATTATAATGCAGAGATTATTATCCAATAATTGTTTTCCTTGCATTTTGAGTATTTCTTTTGTACTGATGATAAATAACTCAGACTTAATTTAGCGCCATCTATTATCATAAACTTGAACCGCGTAAGAGCCCCACTTAAGCTAGCTCGATAAACCGAAACTTAATTAACAACCTGTTGCCGGATACTTCCGCTAGATGATGTTACTAGTAATTTTACCCCATACAAATCCGTATTCTTAACTATTTTGTTTATTTAATTAATTACTTGTACCAAGTATGAAATATATTCGTGTCCAGGGCCAAATATGCTTAAATGAAGCCTTGGACCGTTACACCGCCATCTCCTTTTGGATCTCCTCTGCTCCGTTTGGCCATCCCTCGCGACTTAGTGTAATATAACTAAGAAAAGATAGCAAATTATTCAGCTCCGCCACTGAGCTGATTCCCGCAAAACAACTGACGCTGTGCCCCAATGTATTTATTTTTAATTCAATTCAATTGCCTGCTTCACCGGTAGCATAACTTTGCCAAGTTAACCGACACGTTAACCGCCACTTGAAACAACAAGTATTTCGCCCTTGTAAGGGGTCTCGTCAGAGATGTTACGTGTTATGTATGACTGAGTACTCATCGGTCCTAAGCTTCGCCCACAGTAATTGGAACGCTGGAAGCTAAAGCTTGTATTTATATTAAAATTGATTTCGATATCTTCTTATTTTATTGATCTTTCAATAAATATGATCTTACTTAGAAACGCAATAAATACCTACCCATAATTTAATTTTTTACAAATACAAGTGCAAATATTATTATGACGCTAAATTCCCTATCAATATTTGAGATGAGTGTGAAAGCAACGTTTTGCTTAAATCAATATACCTCAGGCTATAGTTATTCAGTTATTTAAAGTAATAAATACCTTATATCGTAATATTAGTAGTAGGTAAATTTTCAAACTCAGTTTATCACTGCGAAATGTCATAATTTATTTTACTAAAATGAGCTGTCAATTTGTAACTACATACGTATTTCCCACTTTCCGTTCAAAACCGTAACAACACCACTAATTGGGTGTCGTCCCAAAAATATGGCTAGAGTTGTGGGGAACATGAATTTATGATTTTATACTGTTTATTATTTATGTAGAAACGTATATTTATTTACAAAAAAACTGAGGACTTACTCCCGGTAATATTTGCCACAACTTTATATTTGTGCTCCCGCCAACATGGGGCAAAGTACGCTCGTATTCGTACCGAACTCAGCTCGCATTCAACAGTCTTTATTCAAAACTTGAGTTGAAAGTGTACGTTTTAAAACTCTACAACAATAGTAGCCGTAACAATCAGTAACAATAGAGTAAAGCCATTTTCCAAATCTGAATTTCGTTAAAATATTTATCTACTAAAACTAAAGTTTGCCACCATGACTGTTGAGTCTCCTCTCGCTATGTATATTTCGTCGTCTCCGGTCATTCCGTTAGCAATACGTACCTACCTACTAACCAACCGGTTGACTCGGTATATTTCTTGAATAATGCGAGACTTTCTCATACAAACCAACTTTACTTTCTTCGTATTTTATGGATTCTGCGTATTGTACCTTAAATGTCCATTTCGTGGTACTCAATGGTCTCTACCCTAGTCTTGCAGAACAATGATCTCGGTTATTACGTAAAAGTTCCCGGTCACGTTTTCGCGACCGCCGTGACCGGCCGAAAGCGGCAGTCGGGCTAATTGACGGCGAAAGTCTTGAGCCATCCGGTTATGTAAACAATTGCCGTATTATAATGAAGTGACATATGATTTTTACTAGTAGAGAGAGAACTAGGACCGCATTAGGCATTTCACTGTGTCACTGCTTTTGATTTTAATCAAAAATTCATATTTACTAGGCAGTAAAGTAATATGACATTGTGCATACACCATTGTAGTATCAACTGTGAATGTTATGGCAGAAATGCATCTTGCGAGATGACAACGATATAACTTAATGTCGGATGGCATTGGTTGCAGAAAGGTTGCAGAGAAATGGAGAACGGTAGCAAAAATAACATCGCGACATATGAAAAAAAAAAAAAGTGGTATCATTGAAGTTCTTTATTATTAATCTCTATCTAATCATGATATATGTAACTAGTTTTCGCCTGTGGCTTCGCTCCCGTGGCAGACTCTCTTTTTATAACGTTTTCCGTACAAACTTCCAACCTACCAACCTAACCTACTTCAAAAACGAGATCGTCAATTCGTCTTAATATTTGTTTTACCCCATAGAGTATACTTTCCAAAAATGATCAAACATGAATCTATGATAAACATTTCTAAGATTTTTAACAAAAAGCTGCTAGAATATCATCTAAAAAAAAACCTTCGAAAAAAAACGTAAAATAATCCTCTAAAATAATGATAAATAAATAAAATAAAATGCGTTTATTTCGGACACCAGAAACTAAAGCCTAAAGTTTTATGGCCTAGCACTAAGCAGCAGAAATATGAAGTCGGTGCGGTGCGAGCGGAATATTCTTTGAATGAAGCAATCGTCATGAGATGATGACTACCAGACGCAAATACTTGAATAACCTTAGAAAATATATGAAACACATAGTACGTGCCTGTAAAATTTGAGGGTTGCCCTCGATTTCCCTAGGATCCCATCATCAGATCATGACTTGGTGACAATGGGACCACCTCAGGAGTATACCCTTTCGAATAAAAAAATAATTTTGAAAATCGGTTTACAATTGACGGAGTAATCGATGTACATACATAAAAAAAAAGCATGCAGTGGAACGTAGAACCTCCTCCTTTTTTGAAGTCGGTTAAAAAGCAAAGTTTACTGTTTCAGATTGTACCTGTATCGCTCCGCTTACTTGAGAATTCTGTCATGAAATATGTTAAATTTTCATCCTCTATCATGCGCAGTGCATTGCATAAGTAAGGGGTTTCTCGTCTTGTGACATAATGTTCCGTTCGCTGACTGCAGATGGATTTATGATTTTGCGGTTAACTGTACAAAACTGCGACAACTCTGCGACAACTCTGTAACAGCCACACCGTATATTCGCCCCTACATTTTCAAGTTAAGGTCGGATGTAGCGTACGATGGAAAAATGGGCACCGTTAAAATGATGTAATTTGCGCATTTGCACCGCAAAGTAATTCGTGTGCGGTGAGGGAATCCGTGAAGCTTCACATTTGTAGTAAGCTCATAGCGCGAGTTTTACATTTCGTTTGTTTTGCTGCGGTGATTTATGGTACAATCGTCATCAAACAGGTACACAATTAGAATGTTGTCTGCATCTAATGTTTTTAAGGTTTATACACATTTCGCGTTTAACAATTCTCATACTATTTGACACTTTAACGCAAATGCGATTGAGACGTATTTTCTGCTTTTTGATTACACTAAGGGCACAGATTACTATGAAGTTTCATCGAATCCGTTCAAAAGTTTTTGAGTGAAAGAGTGACAAACATCCTTACATCAATACTCGCAACTTTCGCATTTACGATATTAGTAGGATGTTTCTTGGACTCATATTTTCTTTAATGGAAAACACTGCTTTTGGGTGGATCACTGTATTAGTTGCCACAGGTTAATGCCCTTATAATTAATAATAATTATAACAGACGAAGAACGTCACCCAGCCAGTTCGCGTAATTGATATAATTTCATTTAACGTTGACATCACGCTAGAAAGATAATTAAAATTTGATAACACCACTATATCAGCCAAAGTTAATTATAAATTTGACATCAAATTAAATTTAATGTAATTTTCATACAATACAAATACGAGTTAATTAGGTGACCGTAATTGGTCATTATAAAGAAAAACTAATCTGTTTATGCTTATCACGTTATGGCATAATGGAAGTAGGACCTTTGGCTTAGCAATGTCGTAAATTAAGAAAACAACCAACTAAAATCAAGTAAGTGGCGTTTGCAAAATAGCGAGGCCTTTTTTTGAGTAACCGGTTTCGCGTCTGAAAACAAAAGAGAAATAACATTACAATATGAGGAAAAATTATGTCGCTGTGGTTGTAGCTGCGCAGTTCAAAAACCTTTTTCCTGACTATCAATTTGAGGTTGTCATAATGAACTGGCATACAAATTAACTCTTATACGGAAAGTTCAGGATAAACGAGTGTCGCAATAAACACCGCAGGTTTTTGTTAAATAATGAAAATTTTGCTCCACTCGCGTTTAATTTTTAACGATATAAATTTAATGAACATGTTTTAATGTTTAAATTTAAATTATGGAAAGTTACGCTTTTTACGATAATCCGGGCCAAGGACAAATAAATCAAGGACTACGATTTAGTCCGAATGTCGAGCTAAACTCGAGATTCGACTTATATACGTTAGTGGTCCTTTTATTTCACTATGGCATACCATCAGGTGACCAATTGTTCGTTTGTCTTCCGAGTCCTAAAAATATATTCCCAAATATTGGTATCCCATTGCATACGACAGTTTTCCTTAGACGTTGACGAAATAGACTCTCCGAGTTTAATTTGCCCGCCTCGAGGCGTGCGAAGCCAAACTCGGAGCTAATTTAGCTCCTTTGCCGTCTTCCAAGCCAAACCTCTGTAGTTCGTGATCCTATCTCTTTTAAAAGGTTTAATTAAATACTCGGTTTCAGCGCAGGGTTAATTTCGTGAAGAAATATGTCGAACACGTTTTAGCGTCTATTTTGTGTAGGTTTTCTACCCCTGTTGAAGCTTAAGGTGTGAGCTGTGAGGGTAAATACTTAGCAATGGAGGTGACAAGCAAGGTGTCAATTACTAGAATTAACGCGTCAATCATTGAGAAGTTTACCTTAATTTTCTCATATCGTAATCGTTGAATTCATAGTATATTTATTTATTCCAATTCTTGGATTAATGATTTATTAGTTCACGCCTACGTTATTTTCACAGGAACATTGAAAATCCAATTAGCACCTCAATGGAGCATTTGATCGAGCGCCTAAGCAAACCGCTTATTAGAGAGCACTAATGTTAATAACAGGATTAAATTTTGCAATTTATTACCGTTCGAAACAGTAAGCTTATTGGGGCGGTTTTCTGATTCAATAAACTCGTCACTATATTAATAGGGCAATAAATTAGTTTTGCTTTCCATTTAAAGTTTGGACGCGTTGTCACACCTAGTAATTTGTTTCATTCAGCGCGGTTGAAGCGGCAGTGATTGGGACATACACAGGCCCAATCAGTTCCCTTTGTGACGTATATTTGTTAGTACGAGTACATCTCAAATATTAAATGGACTATTGGGTGAAATATTGCCACGAAATGTTGGAGGCGATTTGGTTGGGTAGGTGATGGAATAGCCTAGAAAGCTCTTGGTCTAGTGGCCCAGCTTATGCGAGGTTTGTCCGACATGCTTTAAGCTTAGTAACCCTGGTTAATGGAATCTAATGCTTCAGGAAAATTTCCTTCGTTGCGGTGTATATATTCGCTAAATAATCAGCGGTATTTTAGTAAATGGGATAAAGTACATTTAATTGAATCTGGTGAGAACTTAACTCGATCGTTAGGAAACACAGCAACATCTACTTGGTGCGAAGCTGCTTTTTGCGTTTCGATTTTAGCAGATTTGAAACAATGCTTAGGTGTATTACCTTTATTTTTATTACGCTCAAATTGTTTGTGATGGTACCAGGAATAAAATAAGTTCTTTAACAGATTTTGGCAAAGATCTCTAGAATACCATTTACTACGCCTACAAGTCCATAATGATGATAAGGTATCAGTAACGTAGTTCACAACGTCAAGGATTACGCTTATTTATGGCACAAGTTTCCACTGAAAAAGGAAAGGTTGGTTCCTTCTGTAAATCGACGTGCAGAGTGATGGGCTGATAGGTGAAAAATGTTTATATGGACGACGAATTTACCCTTTTGTTCGGTAGGTGTTTGACTAAATTAATTGTTGAATGCAGGAAGTTGTTTGTGAAGGTTTGTTGACTAAATAGATCTCCGATAATGATTGTTGATGTAATAGCTATGATGGAATAGTTCAACAAATATTGTTATGATTCCTGAGGACTTTTATATTTCTTCGGAGCTTTAGATCTTAAAATCTCGCCTCTCTTGTCGTTTTTACACATTGTGGTTCTTATTTTTGTGACAAAGAATTGCTTTGAAAGTGCTTTATTGGACACTAACTTTAAAGTTTAAAGGTGAAACTACTATGAACTAAAAACTATTACTTTGCTCACCCGCGACCACAAACTACTAATAAGTAAGACTTCCCGAATTAATTAAGAGTTGTTTATTTTGTTTTGACATACTTATCTTATTGAAAACACGGTGTACATATTTTCCTTATTCATAAATAATCGTTGTTTGTTACAGAGACGGGAAGCACGGATAAGAGCAATGGTATGAAGGAACCGGGATCACCTGAGGAATTGGTAAGTGCTCTGCAAATCTTTAACGTTTATGCATATTTAATCCGCTAGCTTTCCCGTGAGAGATTTCAATTATGAACAACATAACCAAAGCGGATATGCGGGAAAGGCTCGGTCATTCATCCTAGTAAATAAACTTGCTGCAAATGTTACTACTCTGACCACCTTATTATATTGTGTACTAGCTGACCCGGCGAACTTAGTTCCGCCTTAGACGCCATAAATGAGCAGATTTTTGATTTTATTAAGTTAATTGTTTTATTATATAAAGTTGTCAGGTTGATCTAGCTGACCCGATAGTTATGACTAAGGTTACATTAAAAAAGTTTAATAATTTTATATGGTGGTTAAGTAATTTTAAATTTTCTAATTTCCCGCGCAATTTCCTTAATTTTGACCTGACACATGGGTAGTTCTCCGCGACGACTTGACCTACCGAGTTTGCCCGGAACTAAAGTCACTTAGAACAGCCAGCCAATGGGTAAGCCGGTCAAAGTTTTTCAAAATGGCGAAAACAAGATGGCCGCCATACAAAATTGAAAAGCGAATATCTCAGAGGCCAGTCTAGATAGATATAAGGTGCTTCAACTAATGTTGTTCAAAATAGAAAGGGTAATCTAATGAAGCAATTTTTTTTTCTAAGATGGCTGATTCAAAATGGCGGCGAAATTTTTTTTTGTTTGATTCGATTGAAATTTTGCATCCAGGGCTCTTGAAGGCCACAATATTTAACGCCATAATTATTTTTTCGATTTCTCAATTTTCCAAAATGGCCGCCATACAATGTAATGTCTGACTCACTGTCTTACTGTTGTTTTGTAGCAGCCTTTAGAGGTTGGGTTCGACTCTATACACCATCACATCAGAAATGCCGCCACGACCAACAAAAAAATACTAAATTGACCTGAACTTGGAAACTGACCCGCCACATGGGGTAGCTCTATGTATCGACTTGACCTACCGAGTTTGCCCGGAACTAAAGTCGCTCAGAACAGCGAACCAATGGGTGAGCCGGTCAAAGTTTTTTCAAAATGGCGAAAACAAGATGGCCGCCATACAAAATTGATTGTTGGTTAGTTTGGTAGTTTGATAAGTTGATAGTTGGTTAGTTTGATAGTTTGATACTTGGTTAGTTTGGTAGTTTGATAGTTGGTTAGTTGGTTAGTTGGTTAGTTTGGTAGTTTGATAGTTGGTTAGTTAATTAGTTTGGTAGTTTGATACTTGGTTAGTTTGTTAGTTGGTTGGTTGGTTGGTTGGTTGGTTGGTTGGTTGGTTGGTTGGTTGGTTGGTTGGTTGGTTGGTTGGTTGGTTGGTTGGTTGGTTGGTTGGTTGGTTGGTTGGTTGGTTATTTGGTTAGTTGGTATGTTGGTTGGTTGGTTGGTTGGTTAGTTAGTAAGTTTGTTAGTTTGTTGGTTGGTTAGTTTGGTAGTTTGATAGTTGGTTAGTTAATTAGTTTGGTAGTTTGATAGTTTGATACTTGGTTAGTTTGTTAGTTGGTTGGTTGATTGGTTGGTTGGTTGGTTAGTTGGTTAGTTTGTTGGTTGGTTGGTTGGTTGGTTGGTTTGTTGGTTGGTTGGTTGGTTAGTTGGTTAGTTTGATAGTTTGATACTTGGTTAGTTGGTTAGTTTGATAGTTTGATACTTGGTTAATTGGTTAGTTTGGTAGTTTGATAGTTTGATAGTTGGTTAGTTTGACAGTTTGATACTTGGTTAGTTGGTTAGTTTGGTAGTTTGATAGTTGGTTAGTTGGTTAGTTTGGTAGTTTGATAGTTTGATACTTGGTTAGTTTGGTAGTTTGATAGTTTGATACTTGGTTAGTTGATTGGTTAGTTGGTAGGTAAGTTGGTTAGTTTGTTGGTTGGTTGGTTGGTTGGTTAGTTGGTTGGTTAGTTGGTTTGTTGGTTGTTTAGTTGGTTTGTTGGTTGGTTGATTAGTTGGTTAGTTATTTGGTTAGTTGGTTTGTTGGTTGGTTGGTTGGTTGGTTAGTTCGTTAGTTTGTTAGTTTGTTAGTTTGTTGGTTGGTTAGTTGGTTAGTTTAAAAGTTGGTTAGTTTGGTAGTTTGATAGTTTGAAAGTTGGTTAGTTCCATAGTTTAATACTTGGTAAGTTGGTTAGTTTGGTAGTTGGTTAGTTCGTTAGTTTGGTAGTTTGATAGTTTGATACTTGGTTAGTTGGTTAGTTTGGTAGTTTGATACTTGGTTAGTTGGTTAGTTTGGTAGTTTGATGGTTGGTTAGTTGGTTAGTTTGGTAGTTTGATACTTAGTTGGTTGGTTAGTTGGTTAGTTGGTTAGTTTGTTGGTTGGTTGGTTAGTTGGTTGGTTGGGTGGTTGGTTGGTTGGTTGGTTGATTGGTTGGTTGGTTAATTGGTTAGTTTGTTAGTTGGTTAGTTTGTTGGTTGGTTGGTTGGTTGGTTGGTTAGTTTGGTAGTTTGATACTTGGTTAGTTTGGTAGTTTGATAGTTTGATACTTGGTTAGTTGGTTAGTTTGGCAGTTTGATAGTTGGTTAGTTGGTTATTTTGGTAGTTTGATAGTGGGTTAGTTGGTTAGTTTGGTAGTTTGATAGTTTGATACTTGGTTAGTTGGTTAGTTTGGTAGTTTGATAGTTGGTTAGTTGGTTATTTTGGTAGTTTGATAGTTGGTTAGTTGGTTAGTTTGGTAGTTTGATAGTTTGATACTTGGTTAGTTGGTTAGTTTGGTAGTTTGATAGTTGGTTAATTGGTTAGTTTGGTAGTTTGATATTTGGTTAGTTGGTTAGTTTGGTAGTTTGATAGTTGGTTAGTTGGTTAGTTCGTTAGTTTGATAGTTTGTTAGTTGGTTAGTTGATTGGTTGGTTAGTTAGTTGGTTAGTTGGTTGGTTGGTTGGTTGGTTGGTTGGTTGGTTGGTTGGTTGGTTGGTTGGTTGGTTGGTTGGTTGGTTGGTTGATTGGTTGGTTATTTGGTTAGTTGGTTTGTTGGTTGGTTAGTTGGTTAGTTTGTTAGTTTGTTAAATTGTTGGTTGGTTAGTTGGTTAGTTTGGTAGTTTGTTAGTTTGATAGTTGGTTAGTTGGTTAGTTTGGTAGTTTGATAGTTTGATACTTGGTTAGTTGGTGTGTTTGGTAGTTTGATAGTTGGTTAGTTGGTTAGTTTGGTAGTTTGGTAGTTTGATAGTTTGTTAGTTGGTTAGTTTGTTAGTTGGTTGGTTGATTGGTTGGTTGGTTAGTTGGTTAGTTTGTTGGTTGGTTGGTTGGTTGGTTGGTTGGTTGGTTGGTTGATTGGTTATTTGGTTAGTTTATAAGTTGGTTGGTTAATTAGTTGCTTAGTTTGTTAGTTTGATAATTGGTTAGGTTAAGGATATTAAAAAAAAACATGGTGGCAGGGAACCCTCCGCGGGCCCCTCGGGGCCCGCGGCCCCCACCCAAAATACTAGTTTTTATATATATAGATAGATTGTATATATCAGAGCATATACACGACTCAAAAAATAGCAACAATATGAGAACCATCTCCGCCGCCATGGAATATATGTGTAACGATAACTGTACCTTTTCTCAATCATTCTCGAGTTTCAATACATTTTTCAAAAGCTTTTAAATTGCGAAAAACAACGATATTTATAGCAACCGTGCGTCTCTGACACGCGGAACAATTTGGCCGTCTCAAACAATTTACACATCAAACAATATCCAGAGATTTACAAATCCCCTACGTTTTGCAAATGAGATAAAGAACCTTGATCATTGACAACGACACGCCAATCGGATTGATCTTTCGAGCAAGAATCCTTAGAGGACGTGTAAGGAATCAGTCGAAGCTTTGTGGGCGGTTCGTTTGAAACACCCGCTTCAAGGAATTTGGCTTACGAATTTCCGCCTAAGCGTTCAAAGTAGGGTTACAATTTTTGAAGATAATAAAAATTCTGATTGAAAAAAGTCCCGGCATTTTAGTACTAAAAATAATCAATACCTAATACTTACCATACTAAGAAATGCGGTTATGGCATAGCTTTTTCACGTAACTATAAGACTGCACAAATTAAAAAGTCTGGACATTTCGAGGTAAATCTGGATGGTTGGTTGATAACCTTGGTGGCGAGGTCGTATTGAGATCGTGACAAGAAGATCTCGTTACGCATAATTCCCAGCCTTGAAATTATTTGCTATCGGATATTTAATAGGCAGATTTGAAGATGGAAGTACCTACTGACTTCATTAATGCTTATGACGCATTGATAAACAAAATTAGGCAGATTATGCCGCCGTTTCACCGTGCGCGGACAAGGTGATTAGGTGATTCGGTGACTTAGTAACCCTTGATGTTTGACATTATGTCAGTCTAATGACAGCTAATGAGTGAGGGCCGCATTTTGTCAGCGCTGAACAGGTGCGTGGCCTATCCTTAATGTTTTATAACGTCTTATGACGTCTTGATTTTGTGTTGCGTTTCTAATTTGGGCTGCTCATAAATTTAATGTTTAGAAGAGACCTTTTGCGCATGCATGCACTGGGTGTTTGTGCATGTGCGCACACGATGCGTAAACTTCAGCAATGCTGCGTACAGGCGTCATGCCGCCAGACGTACAGACCCCTATTTCAACAACTTTACAATTGTCAGCTTACAATGACAGTTCGAACTACATTTCATTGCCAATATGCATCGCTAAAACAAAAGCTCTTCAAGTCAGCAACTGATACCGCATTGTCATTGAAAACTGACGCTTGTAACGTTGGTGAAATAGGGGCCAGGAGTGCCTATTGTACCTAGTATTTGACACAAGAAAATGTCTCGATCGCGTTCGCGTTTGCGTCTTAATTACCGTGGGCAAATCGGCAGCGCCTCTAGCGGCACGTATCGACAACAAACTATTCTCGAAGTAATTGACACTAACGAAAACGCCTTCGAGACGTATTTTTTGGTCGCCGATTACACTAGGCGCTCTGTGGGTTAATATGCCAGGCTACTTCTCACACCGAGCGTAAAATGTCACGTACAGTTACGGCTTCGCCTGCATTAGATTAGGCTTAACTTAACATGTTATCTTAGCCTGGAATGTGAGACCTGAAATAGCTTGAAACACTTGGTATTTGAACTGGTTACATGAATCATCACCATCATCAATTTACTTTTTGTTACGTCCCATTGCTGGGCACATGCCTCCTCTCATAATGAAAAGGCTTGGGCTATTGTTCACACGCGAGACCAATGCGGATTGGGAACTTCACACACACCGTGAATTTTTGGCTCCTTAAATATTAATTAATAGAAATTCTGCTCACTCCATCCTAATCCTAACTAATATTATAAATGAGAAAGTGACTTTGTTTGTTTGTTTGTTACGCCTTCACGCCGTATCTACGTAACCGATCTTAGTGAAATTTGGCATGCTCATAGCCTTTGACCCGGACAAGGACATAGGCTACCTTTTATCCCGATTCCTTAAGTAGTTCCTGTGGGACAGTCAATTAATATCATCATTCATCATCATCCTCATCATCATCAGCAGTAGTATTTTTTTCCTACTTAATGTTTAATATACATGGGGAAACTTTTATCCCAATTCCTTAAGTAGTTCCTGTGGGACAGTCAATTAATATCATCATTCATCATCATCCTCATCATCATCAGCAGTAGTATTTTTTTTCCTACTTAATGTTTAATATACATGGGGAAACTTTTATCCCAATTCCTTAAGTAGTTCCTGTGGGACAGCTAAATAACAGATTTTGCTCGATTAGACGCATGCTTGCTTGCTTGCATAGTTGCATGCTTGCTTGACTGCATGCTTGCTTGCATGCTTGCTTGCTTACTTGCATGCTTGCTTACATGCTTTATTCCATGCATGCTTGCTTGCGTGCTTACTTGCTTGCGTGCCAGCTTGCATGCTTGCCTACATGCTCGCTTGCAATATTGCTTGCAAGCTTGCAGGTTCGCTTGCACGCTTGCTTGCTTGCTTGATTGCTTGCATCTTTGAAATGCTTATGGTTCACGCGAGCGAAGCCGCGGGTAAAAGCTTGTCAGTAAATAAAGCAAGTAAGTTAAGTACTAAGGTAAACGACGATTAATGCCAATAATTGACACCCGTCTTATCACCTTTATCAGAATAGGTTCAGGCTGAAAAACAGCGCCGAAGTGTCGCTCATGTGAGCTGGCACTATTTATGAGCATTTTCTGACGCCGACTGTAGTTTCATGTTAAAAGCATTTTCTGACGCTGAACCATTAACCACTAATCTTTTTCTCTTCTTTTCCTGTTATGTTAGGTTTTTATACCTAGTATATGTTTTAGTGGTAAAATATCCGCGGGATCCAGAATTACATAAATTAATTAAGTATTAGCCAACCAAACCAGGTGACTATCTTCATTGAAATTATTTATTTGAAATAGATTCAAATGAAGCCGACTGAAATCGACGTTATCTGCGTAAAATACATAGGCTATGAATTCATAATTAGTACTTTGCATGTAATGGGATGGCACGGGGTTCTGTGTATTTTATCCACATATTGCTTTTCTCTTTCAACTGTTTCAGCACGGTACTTGCAGCATAACCTTGCTTTTTTTCACAAAAATAAGAGTTTTATTTCGGAGGCCCGATTCTCTTACGCTAACATAGTTATTGTAAATTGCAAATGAACATAGCGACAAAAAAAAAAACAACCTGGAAATTTTGTAGATATAAGTACGTCTAAATATTTTTATTTTTATTTAAGACACAAGATTTTAAAATTCTTTAGTAATATTACGTACGATCGAATAGTGGTGCAAATAAAATAACACTGTTTTCAGGACATAGAGCATGATATATTTTTCAGTGTACCTACAGTTTTCCGAAAACTTTACCTTTTTAATTAGTTTTGTCATAAGTCGCGCACTTACAAAAAGCTTACACTGAGCAAGAGTGTGAGGTCGTCAGGGTCTTATTCGAAATCATTCAAGATATTTTGAAACGAAGTGCAAAACAATTAATGCGTTATCTCACTCTTGTGCATTAAGATATCATGAGCGAGAGGGAGATACGGCATCTTATTTGCAAAGTCCTTTTGTATGTCATCAGGACTGTTTCCAATACTGGGTTAACGGATGAGTATTCTACATCATTAAAATTAAGCGTCGTAACAGTGAATTGTTTCTGCTTCCCGAGCTCGCAACGAAACTAGTGAGTTTGCCTAATGACTCGGAAAATTAATTATATTTTGCGCGCGTTGCTTCAATTAAAATCGGTCGGATTAAATAATTATTTAATTGAAACGTTACAATTTCATTTATGACGTTCATGGGAACTGTAACGTGGATTGTATCGAGTGTAAAAGTCAGACTGCAAAACGTGTGTCGGCAAATTATTTTCAAGCATACCTAATTATAATGAAAGGGGAAATAAGTTTTTTAATAGCCAAGCCAATATATGTATAGTTACACCCGCTGCTATGCTTGGAAAAACAAGCAGTAAATGCCATAATGAGTGCGTTCTTGGCAAGCATACAATCATAATAACACCAAGAAAAGTTATGCAGATGTTCTAGTTCTATTGCACTAATAAATTAAAATCACGTTTGTTCCCGCTCATTAGCGTACCCATGCCAATCAAACCTGCCGGGTATCAAATTACGATTAGGTCAGACGTATTATTTCGTTGCGACCTGTCCGACGTCCATCATCGAGCTATGATCGATTGCCTCTCGGACCTTTTCGATTGTCCGGATTTCGGACTAATTGGCTGTATTTATTTCGGCTCGCTCCGTTAGGTATTTTTTCCGCTGTTAATTGATGTCACACCCCCAATGTGAGCACTTAATAAGGCGAGGACTGCGGGTTTTGACGCGCGATACCCATTAATGGTACATACAACCGCGAGCACTTAGAATGGGATTCGGATTCGCGTGAATTCATATGGACAACCGAAATTTTTCTAAAACCCGAATCCTGTTCTAAATATTCACAAACTATACATGTTTGTATATGTGAATTTGTGTTTTTAAACTGATCTAAACCTGACATAGTCAGGTTTGATGCACTCAAGCCTCGTTAAAATATTAGATAAAATAAATAACAAAATTGTTCTGGTGTCTTGGTCAGACTAAAGTAATTATTTGGAATTTAAAATTTTACTGTACGAATTTAAAACAACCCTTCTCTCTGGCGGCAGTACGGGGTAAAAATCGGACAGCATATCGTTAAAAAAAAAACTGGCAGCGGATCTACAAGGGGACGAATGATGTAATAGCTCTCCATAAGACACCAGTGTTCAGAAGTGGGACGTATAGGCACTGGAATCTAGTTATTAACAAAGAACGGACTGCCTGACTCATGTTCTGGTCATAATAAAGCTGTGATTTGCTCTGATCTGACAGAGGCGCCAGACGGACCATTGCCAATATATAACGCCACTTACGTGTAAATAAACTTCCACAGAAATATACGGTTCTGAATATTTTTCTCAAAAACTCACACTTGGAAAATGTCCAAATGCCGTTTTATCTCGAACGGATTTATAAATAGGTAAAGAGCACAACAACTTGGATATGGTAATTTGGTTATTTAGAATTAACTCGATTAACGGTTACGTAAAAACGAAACAGATACATTTGACCCACGCGAGACGATATATCACGAGTTTCTTCTATGCCCAAATTGAGTAAAACGGAACTTCAATATACAATGACAATGCAAAGAAAAATCCGTTAAGCAGCTGGACTTGAACCAGCAACCTCGGTAATCCGTACCACGCTCCACCAATTAAGCTATACTTAACGTTGGTGTACCTAACGAATTTTTCAATGCCTTGTGTAATTTTTTTTTTTTTTTTTTTTTTTTTTTTTTTTTTTTTTTTTTTTTTTTTTTTTATTTGGAAGATCTCTCCTCAGCGCCATCTATGAGTAGCTTAATCAAGCGGCTCACCCACTACGGAACTTCTACAGTTACGCATTAGTGGCAAGAGATGGAACTATTTTCTGAATCAATGAAAATAATCGTTTTATTGATTATTTTTGTTTTTATTTTTATGAAACATTCATAGAATGAAATTCAATATACAATGACAATGCAAAGAAAAATCCGTTAAGCAGCTGGACTTGAACCAGCAACCTCGGTAATCCGTACCACGCTCCACCAATTAAGCTATACTTAACGTTGGTGTACCTAACGAATTTTTCAATGCCTTGTGTAATATTTTTTTTTTTTTTTTTTTGAGCAGAGATCTTCCAAATAAAAAAAAAAAAAAAAAAAAAAAAATATGACACAAGGCATTGAAAAATTCGTTAGGTACACCAACGTTAAGTATAGCTTAATTGGTGGAGCGTGGTACGGATTACCGAGGTTGCTGGTTCAAGTCCAGCTGCTTAACGGATTTTTCTTTGCATTGTCATTGTATATTGAATTTCATTCTATGAATGTTTCATAAAAATAAAAACAAAAATAATCAATAAAACGATTATTTTCATTTAAAACGGAACTTTGCAAATTCTGTTAGCTGGATATACTCACTTTAAGTATATGGCATATACCTAGCAAGAAAGGTGACGCATGCAAGAAAGACCAAGTATGAAGTACGAGCTGTAGCAAACGCAAGAACTGGAATGAAAGATACGTAGGCTCCGATTATATATGTTGGACGTAGCACGGAAAAAAAGTGCTTCGAAGTTCTATTCCTACAGCCGGCACAAGTGCGATAAGTCGTTCACCCGAATATTTGTCGAATGCGGTCAATGTCTTTTTGCGACGACCGACGGTGTTTTACGAGTAATCGCATTACGACTGTCTCTGTGTCAATTTATAAGAACATTTACACAGAATGCTAGGTGATACTGTCCTTCAAACACAAAATGTGTACTGACGCTTCTTTAGCTACTCAATGATGTATTCTGTCTTTATCCTTTTTGGACGCTTGCCACGCGTTTTAAATTTGCGCCAAACTTTTTCCCAAGACATTATGGAGGAGCGGCTTCTATGTCGTGATGATTATAAAATGATTGCACAAAAATTTTACGTGACTGATTTATCCACATTAGTATAATTTGTTTTATCTTATGTTCGAAGCAATTTTATGTAAACGTTAAATAAGTGCGCCTGCTCATTTAATTTGATATAATTTCGCCTTGACATTGATTTATTCAACAGATTATTATTTTTGTTTAACAAAACGATTTTTTCTGCTCTGCTAGAATTCGTTGGGAAAGACAATCAATAGGTATGTTTGTATATATATCAGGTAGTATTGGCGAGACGTAGGCTAAGCTGTTTAACATTGTAATGTGTACCAGATGAGTGTTTACCCTACTTTGAACCCGTCAATGACTAGGCTTGTCGGCCCACAAGATCATAATTCTTAAGCTCAACGCACAGCATATGTAGACCAATGGTACAAACTGGAAAACCAATTTGCGAAACATTTCTATCAGTACTCAATACTGACATTGATTTGATTTTTGAATGAACTTGCCGCCGTATTTAAAGACTTTTCATTCAGTGACACTTTATTTATTTAAATTATTATAATAATAGTATGAAAATTCGCCAGTAATAAAGATTAAATTGACGTCCATAGGGTACAGCGCTAAGTTGTGAAATTACATGGAATACTTACTTTGTCTAATTGAGTACATTATCAAGTCGTTAAATGTTTTAGGACCGAGAGTTTACGAGTGGTGATCCCGCTAAATTTTACAGCTTAACTGAGTCTATGCTAACCTGTCTTAATACTGATCATGGAAGTCATGAATTGGCATCAGAGGCCTTATTGTCTAACGCGCCTGCGTTCGCTATCGTATTCAGCTTCTTTTTCTCACACGATCTTGAATCTTTAGGCAGAGAGAGAGATGGCGAAAGCTAAAGCAATAAGCGTGCCAAGGTTGTGGTGGTGAGGCCTTCAAGGTCCTTAATGTACCTTACACCAGCGCCTAGAACTGCTTCATCTGTCCTGTCTAGCCTATGCTGCGATATCGTATAAACATCATAACGGTCTAGTCGACCCCGATCGCGTCGCACGCACGAGATACGACACACCTACTCAGACTTATCTATACTATGCTATACCGGATCCAGTATTTGCCAAAGCTGTTCCCGTGTCGTTTGAACGGTTGTTCGTGCGTGAAGTTGTGGGCTTCTGTGTTGTATTCAATATCGGTGGTATTTGACAGATGTGGCATTTTGGGTAGCGATTCTCTTGCGCTTTGTTCCACGTAAGCTGCTTTTGCCTGTTGCGTAGATGGTCAGTAGTAAACAGAAACGGAATGAAATACAATAGAACATTTCCGAATCCAAATTAAAACATCGCATGCAATATTCTACTGTCGGTATGCTGTCGATCGTATTTGCAGTTCGCAAATGCTATCTTGAACACCGTTGGTGATTTTTATAGAAGCAGCTTTAGATGGGTTAGCAACGAGATTGTTTCATTTGATCAAAACCACGCGTATTCAGATGTTGCTACGATTTTAATAAGGAAAACCACAAAAAATTAAACAAGCTCTATATTCTACAGAAAGAAAAATAAAATATAATGTAACGTGAATATAACCACCAATATAATGGCATAAATTTGCCCTGCTCTTGCTATCGTATGCCCTGTCTATCGTAAATCCTACTCCAAATAGGTCCGCATAAAACTTCCTATAAAATAACTTATAACGGCACTGTTCACACATTTGAATTGAATACTTAAAATTCAGCACCAGGGAGTATGAGGGCATCAAATAATAATAAAGGCAGGTTTTACGCCGAGAGCGTAGCGGGGGATTTTCGTTTTCGATTTCATTTAGGATTTGATTACACAATAATCCCCTGATTTCTGTGTCAGCAGATTTTAAGATTTTTTTGTTCTCGCTTTTGGCGACTGGGACTTGAATTTATATTTCCTTATGCTATACTAGCTTATGCCCCGCGGCTTTGCCAACGTGAAATATTTCAAAATGGCCCAGTTCCCTATCTCGTGGGAATTTCGAAAAATGTCTTCTCAGTGCGCCTCTAGGATACTCTAGGTACATGTTTGCCAAATTTCAAGTCTCTAGCACCAGTAGTTTAGGCTGTGCGTTGTCTGTCTGTCAGTCAGTCAGTCAGTCACGGTACTGTTTTTTCCTTATGCTATATGGAGTCGTATATGAGTAGGTGCCCTTCATTTCATGGTTGGTAATATTGGCAATGAAAATCGTTTTGCTGTCAACGTATAGATGCGCTTACATGGGAATTTAAATTGGCGTCACGACCACACCAAGCAGGTAAGGTGGTGAAGTGCGCTGTCAAACTATAAATATGATTATGCTTTCAAGGGGAGAGGTCTTTTCGTAGCAGTGGGACACTATAACGGGGTGTTTGAATAAAAGTATGATGTGCACTTGGCAGTGTCGGCTTACGCAAACATACAGTCATGCCTATTACAATTAATAAGAATGTATTTTGATTCTTCTACATGTAATATTTCTATCATTAAAAATAACAGCTTACGTATATATTTGCGTATCCTGTGTTTAAATATCCCATCACGTACTCTAAATTGCCTGTCAAATGGACTCCTGGAATGATATTCGGCCTCCTGTAAACTCGGAACATAAGCCAATATAATAAATATCCCGCATGTTAGCCCTGCTATTTTCAGTAAGTATTACAAATTGATAATCCAGCAACATAACGAAGTTAATTCTCAACTAATTGCCGCAGGTCTGTCAATGGCCGTATATTGCCATGAATACGCCAATTTGGTTCACAGTTCATCAATGAGTCTGATATGAGCGGCGTCGATTGCAGGGAGCGTTGCATGGGTTTGTTTGTATGGGCTAAGTACAGTCAGCAGGTAAAAGTTGTTGAAATAGATAACGTTACTAGATTTAGTTACTGCCTATTTTGTGTACTTTGCAATCGAATTTGTATTCTCGTTTTATTTCAAAAACTCTGCTTGTCATCGTGTTTATTCTACTTCAATACAAACCATCAAATTGTAAACATCGTTTTTTTAATTAATTTACTTTGAACAATCTACAACAAAAGTGACTGTCGAAAAGCTTTAATAATTATATTGTATCTACAGTCAACTGCAATAATATGGGTGCATACAACTTACTAAAAAATATGTCCCATGGCTCTTATGTCGGCAAATTAAGGTTGTGGTATTGTTGTTGTGGTGGATTCGATACATGTTTTTGCATTTTTGTACGATTTTAAATAATGCGGTTGTTCTTGATTTAAAAAAAGTTGAAAAAGCATAAGTTTTTTGTGAAACAAAGATCACAACGTACAAGAGGGTCTTACTCGTACTGATGGTAACCGTCGTTTCCCATGCCTTTTCGCTCTTTTCGTTTTTGATGCAAGTCTTATTACAGTTTATTCAGAATCTGGTAAAAATCTGACTTACAAATCGTTATAGTCTTGGGTTTATATTTATTCCAGACTTATAATTAAAGCAATTTGGATTACAAAATAGAACTGCGCGTAATTATCTTACGAAATATCGATAGCTTACGTCCGAATATTGTCGAGTATTATACCAGTATCGACAGTTAAACCGATACTATCGACGCCAGTGATTAAAACATCGCTACAGATAGCGGCTCAAGTGTTTTGCAGTAATTATCGATAGTATCGATGTTTGTGGAACGGCTCGTCATTATTTACTCCGGGAGCGGATTTACAAACGCAAATAAAATAGATAAATTGCTTTGAAAGTTTTGTCTAAGTAAATAATATTGCAGCGATATTGATACTTTGACGGGCATTAAAATTTTGTGAGTAACAGCGACGTTACCATTTTGCTTCAGACAAGACATGTTGATAGCTTACAAATAAACCAAATGTTTTTGTTAATTTATGTGATGTTTAGTGTTGTTTATGATTGTAGTGTAGTGTACAAGCACAACAAATTTACTGGACAAAGGAACATGTGCGTAGGATTGAAATTAAAATATAATTCTACTTGAACAATATAGTTCATTGACGCACGCACCACTTTCGCTTCTCCGTTAAATTACAAATTGAAGGTATGCCGCCAATGCGTCTGTCAAGAATGTGACCCACAGACCAAAGCGCCCGCGCGGGAATTCAGCAAAGGTGGAATATTCACGTGCCTAAGACCCCGTTCCCACCTGTCGGATGCCGGATCCGTTTTTATTCGGGTATCGGCAAGTGTCTATATACAAAAAACTGTCTGGCAAGTATGATGATATGAACAGCCACATACACGCGCAAACAATATACAAAACTCGACATTTTTATTTAAATGTCCAATATCAATTTGAATGAAACTTAGCTAAGAACCATCTCGATTAAACTAGCTTTCGATTAAAAATAGCCGCATCCAAATCCATCTGCGTCCATCCGTTTGGTTACATAGGTACAGAGGTCAAACTTATAACAGCCCTCTTTTTGCATCGGGGGTTAAAAAAATACGCGCTATCACTACCGCATGAGTGCGACGACATCTGTGTGCTTGTCCTTCCAAACTAAAGCCATCAGAATATAACCGATCGTCACAAGCGAGTCTTCTAAGCAGTACTAAGTATCAGACAATTTGTGCTCATACAAAATGTTAGCCATTAGAGCATCCGACCTTTTATCCGGTCCGACACCGACAAGTGGAAACGGGGTCTTACAGACTTCACGTGTGCCCCTGCGTAATTACTTGCACATCCTAACATACCGACTCGCAAATTTACATATTCTACATTCACAACAAGAGATCACACACTTAATTACTGTCGGACCAGATAACTTGAATTTATATGTTTTATTAAAGTCTCTGCTACTATTACTTAGGTATCTACTATTTTGTCATGCAAGCTGCATCTGGATTTAGCGGTACAATATTAAATTCACTTTTTGACCCCCAACCCAAAAAGAGGGGCGTTATAAGATCGACGTGTGTATAGGTATAGATGTTCCTGTGTCCCTGTGTGTCTGTTTGTGGAATTGTAGCTCCTAAACGGAGTTATCAATTTGGACGCAGCTTATTTTAAAGAAAAGCTAGTTTAATCGAGATGGTTTTTAGCTGAAATTGAATAAAATCGGTTGAACCGTTTTTGAAATAAATATAAGAAAATGAGCTACAGTTTCTTTGAAATAAATTTAGTATTACTTATTGAGATTACTAAGTAAAATAATGACAAGCCCGTTAATACTTCTATGTAGACGACTACTTGATTGTGTACAGCAAATATTTCATTTCAAGTGACTACACGACCAGCAAATTACCAGTCTGATTGGGCGCTCTCCACTGTTTCAAGTGCGCTTGAAAACTGAAATGCTTTAAACATTTCAACTTTTCACGCGTGTTCTACAACCTGAAGTACCCGATGTTTGTGTGTGTTGACAGCATTTTTCGTTTGATGAATGGGTGGGCCATCAATCGCAGATCACTTGTACTCTTCATAAATATGTACGGAAACTGTGACGTCACTTTTTATGAGCTTAAAAGGATCTGCTCGAATGATTGATGATCGAACACTCGAGAGTTTTATTGATTCGCTTGACTCTAGTGAAACTAATGCGATTTTAACGCAGCGCTTCGACCGTTAAGCGTTATCATTACGAACGCTACTAGGTATAGATACGGAGATATATACATGTTGAGATACGGTCTTGAATAATGGCGAGTAATTAAGTTGAGTAGCTTTCAAGTTTAAGCTGCTGGTAGCTCGGTAAGATTTGCCTCTTGTATCGAGTATCTGTTAGTTAAAATTAAAAGCCTGGCCTCTGCTGGCATTAATGAATTATACCTACTTAAGAACTACATTATACTTATGTGCAGCACTGTAGGTATATAAATATGCGTAATGGGTTTTTCGGTGAAATGTAATTATTACCTTTTATACAACTATTAAGTGGTATTGTTACGAGTTCAACCTATTACGACCGCTAGGTGATGGACTGAGCAACGAAAACCTGAACCGTGAAAGTAACAGTGGCCTTAAAAACATAATTCGGGATATTTCGGCAAAATTCGGCAAAGCTTAACCTAATAGCGTGCGAAAGCCGAGCCTTGCGTGCGGAGGTTCGCGTGCACCGAAGTATTTGGTCATCAGAGCCAATGCCTAACAGCTTCTGTCTGGAAGCCGATGGACCCCAAATTATCCCGATGATTAAGAGGTGCACGCGAAACCGAAAGCCGTCTGCCTCTGTTTATCTCGCCCTCACAGGATACAGGTAAACAACAGGGATTACAAATATAAGTACTCCCGCATTTACCCAGTGCTTTGTGAATTTAATTAAACGTCTGAAACCTCTTCGTTAGCGAAAGGGTTGCCATCGTGATTAATTATCACTTACATAAAGAAGAAACATGTGTTTAAATTTTGCTTAGTTAATTGTGATGGGAGATAAAGACAGCATGGTTAAATTGTGAGAGACTAGGGTTTGACGAAGCGAGACGTCGATGGGACAGCTGGAATCACAGCTGCGAAGCTTGCAGGAAGAACATTCTTGAGTTTGCGTCGTCGAGTTCTAAGTATCTCGTGCCTTTCGACGTTCGAGGAATCCGTTTGAACTGACAGAAAACTTACGAAGGATGGAACGTGTTGTGCACTTGACGTTAGAACAGTGCGACAGGATATCCCAATTTCCTAGTAAGTATACCTATATAATCCGTAGTCTTTAGATACTTATAATGGTCGCTAAGTAGCGATAAGGCCGCCCATTGCTACCTTGCATTTTCTTTGTACCTTTTTCTGTTTTGTTTGTTATGTGGTGTTCAATAAAGAGTTCTTGTATTGTATTGTATTGTATTGTAATAGTAGTGCTGTGCTGACGTGTTATTTTGACGTCAGAAATGATATTTTGTTTTTATTACGCAAGGTTTTCACTCAATTTACGGGGGGGGGGGGGGGGGGGGGCAATAAGTAAGTGCAATTCATAAACATATTTGTATTAGATCTCTAACAATTAACTTTTTATTAGCGACAATAGCGCAACGCAGGACACCTTAAGTATGACGATCCGTGTACTCAGGTGCCAGTTCCTTAAATTATAGGTAGGTACACTACCGCTAACAGATCCTAGTCTATATGAACCCCGTTTAAAATCCCTCCGCGTGGTTCACGTGCAGAGCAATCCCGCAAGTGATCCCAAGACACTTTTCCGTCCATTCCAACCATACGAACAAATCTCACTTCTTTTACGGATTCCATTGAATAAGTAATCCGCCTTTCCCTTTCTTCGGCGGGGCAGCCGTTTGTCTTGATTCGGCAATATTTATATGCTCGCGCCCGCCCTAACGAACTACCCGTAATTGCTACAATCGATTCGGTCCGATTGAGTTTTTAAGGTGGTTTTATCGAGGCTTTTTTCACACAATTGCCGTTATGTAAATCGATTTATGCTAATAGTACCGAACAATTTCATTCCTGAGGGTCGAGTACGAGTTTTCGAATCCTGCGTAATGTTACGGTTATCGTATCGAGATCGAGAAACCTCATACTAAATTTTAGTTCCAAATACGCTCACGGGCGGGCGCTGTTCCAAATGTCATACAAACTCGATAACGTTTACTATTCGATTTTACGTGACTCAGGTTTCGAATATTCGTACTCGGGCCTCGGACTTTTCCGTGGAGCCTTTATAAAGCATAAAACGTCATAGGTGATATCGCACTGCTCGACAAGGAAAATCGTCACGACGTTTACTGTGAAATCGTTCTATTGGTGGGTCAAATTCGATGTATGTACGATGTACGTACACATTGCTTTCTATTGGGGTAATATCGAGTTTACAGATCACACCTGTGAAAACACCACTCGAAAATGAAGAAAAAAATTGATAAATTTGAAATAATTGATGAGCAGAAGAAACCTATGGACCCAGTGATTATCCTTAACTAATCAAAAATGTAATTCATGCGGTAATTTTGTAGTACCTAATACACAGATTTGTATACAGGTGAGTTTTGAAAAATCAATACCCGTCTGCTTTTTGTCGACGTATTGAAATGAAATGAAATATTTTTATTCCGGAAATGGCTTCCATAGTTAATTGATTACAAAATAAAATAAAATAAAATAAAACAACGAGTAGGTGTGACTATTTCGGGCACCCTGGTCCTGTGATGATTGTCGAGATCGCAAAGCATAGTATGATAAATAGTAATATGTGTAGCGTAGACCAGTTTAAGTCTTAAGCTTAGTACCTCAGACTAATGGCTTTTTGGTAGTTACTTTGTTTATTTACATCCATGCGTGCATGGGATAAGAAATGCCGTTAACTGAATTGCAGCTTGAAAACTATTCTCGTATCTACATAACAAAACACACAAAGCTGGATTAAATCATATGCATGGAACATAATCTTAAGTCTGATACTTCTTTCCTAGAAGCCGTTGAGCGTTAAACGTATGCAGAATGTTTTCATTCGGTGTAGATACGAGTTGGCAAATTATCAAGACTTCACCGTCGCGCCGGCCGGCGGCTCATCGCGGGATTTCTTATTCAGATACATCGCACTTTCTATCAACATTTGAATCTCCTGTCCCTTTCATTCTTGTCTTTAATTGCACGTGAAAGTACAGGATCGCGTGTGTAGTTTTTGATTCGATTTAAAATTGGTTCGATTTTTAATAGCAGCGACCGGACAAGGTCGCGGTTACACGTAGATAATAAAAATTATTTGAACGGTTAAATTGTTATAGCTTTTCTTAGTCAGCTGCGGGAGCGCACATCATTAAGCTGTGTTGGGTAATTTGATTGTTTCTTGCGGAAAAGTTAAATTTAAATGTAAACTTATGAAAATCAATTAAAATTGCCTTTTTCCGGGCGCTGAAAACCATTTTAAAGAAAAACAATTGAAGATTTTAAAATTACATGAATTTTTAGTGAAGATGTGCGATTTTGATAATTATTAAGTTCGGTGCCCTCCAAACAGTTAAAATAGGTGAATTGGATTTACTTTATGTCGTAAAATACTGGCCCTTTTTTTTTTTTTGCCGTTTTAATCGAATTTTATCTTATCTGTGTGAACCAAATGCTCAGACATTACCCTCGCATCAAAAAATAAGACTGACTACGGCATTTATGTGCAATAATGTTTATGGGTTCTTTTCATCCTATTAAATGCCCGCCAAATTTCAAGGAACAGGAAAACCAATGGGAAAACGTAGACGCATAAAAACATGAATGGCTGACTCATAGACGTCAAAGTCGAGAAAAAACGTGAAAATACACGCAATGTTATTAAACCCACTTCATTTCAAATATAGCTTCAGTCTCGTTTCAACTCTGTGCGCGTGCGACGTTCCGTTGGCTAAAACTGAAGGAATCCGTCTGAAGTTTTTATTAAATTAGCCTTTGATAGTTAAGAAAAATGTGCGCTTTAAGCAAAGATTAATTACTGTGGTATGTTACATCTACTTAGACACAATTTTGCGTTGTTCATTGCGAGAGTTTTCCGTAAACATTTGTAATTTTTTGCCTGTTGGTGAAATCAAATTTGCGCGTGTGCTCGTGGTAACTTGTAAGAAGTGGTTGTCAATACAATGGATGATGTTACTAGCGGATGTTTGAAAACATTCGTCGTTGGCTTGGATTACATCCACGGCCATATGTAATTAAATATCAATAGGTACGGGTCTAAACTTTCAAGTATTTTTGCGATTTAAATAATTAAAACGTCTGCAAATGTTCGTCCCGATTTTAAAAATTTAAGACGCAAATCATACAAATATAGAATTTTAACTGAACAAAGACTTAAATAATGTCAATGTAAACCGTGTTCAATTAAATAAGGTAAAAAACAACTTAACAAAGAAAAACGATGAAATTCTACTCATGAAAATGAAATCTCAAGCTCGTCTTAAGGGAGCTAATCGTACCTGTAGGTAATTCAAAACTTAGGGAGCTTTAAAAAGAAAACTAGGGTCTTCAATTCATTGCGTCGAAAGTAATTTACATAACTAAGGATTAGCGAGCACTCTGTAATTCAGCGGAGTCTACGCCGGTTCAACGACCCCTAGTCTCGCACTTTTGTTGGACGACATTTACTTTTTGGATTGCCGTGTCTGCGTCTGGATTTATTTCCGATTCTGTATATATAGGACAATTATAATTAAACATTGAGAGTTGAAATATCACGTACAGTAATGATTAAAATATTCGGTTATGTAAAATAACGACCGCGGACCTACTATCCAGTTTCCCAAATTAATTAGCACACGTTACTCCATTTTCCGTTAAAATAACAGTTAAATAAGGTTTTGCTTCAAAAATAGGCGTACTTAGGCATTTTCGCCCAGAATCGGCTAATTAGAGTCAAGAGGTCGGCCGCGCGACCCGCTCCAGGAGTGACCCTTATCACCCCGCTTTTCAACACCTGTCCTTCCGCCCAAATGGGTCTGTGAAATTTTTGACACCGGTTTTTTTAAACTGCCAAAACATTTTACGCCAACACGTACGCAATACACCTATTTTGCTCGAGTTTTCTCGCAGTTTATTTAAAAACATGTGTTTTTAAACCGCGCGTGCAGCGGCGAACAGATTGCAGATTGAAATCGAATACGAATGACGCCCACTCTTTGTGTGAGGCGTTCCATCAGTCTTTTATGCTCTCGCACTGACAGCGCATTGCATATTTTGTTTTAAACTACATTGAATAACCACACAGTTGACTTGCGGTTGATTAACATTCTGTGGCGATGGAGTGCGGTCGGCTTGGGAGTGGGCTCAGGTGGAGTGCGTACTCCACTGCGTCATCTGAATCATTCAAGCAATCGATGGTAATCGAAGACGCCAGCGTCAGCGACGGCCAGTCCTTGGTCAACGACAATTACCTGATAACGTTCCCGGACGACGAGAGCGACGTCGAGCCCGATCCAACCGTTAAAGATAGTCACTACTCCTACGAGGAAATGCACAATGAATACGCGGATAAACTTCTTAATCGGAGCTACGACAACCCTCTTTTCATCCCGGCGAGTCAAGTTTTAAAAGACGAGATAAGTGACGTCGGGGACTCCGAAGAACTAATGAAGAGTAAGGCAAAAAAGTTCGAGGACTATAAGTTTTGTGAGGCGGTTAATGACTTCGATATCGAGTTGGAGGCGGGAGAGGCGGTGCCCATAGTGTACCTGTCTTCGAGTCGCGCGGCTCGCCTGCAGAGGGCGCTGCGGCTCGCCGGCTATAAAAAGGTAGACCCAGTTCATTTTCCCTTTAAAATATTAATTTCCGTAGCTCTTTATGACGAGTTCATTGAATGGAGAAAAACTTCGGGACGAAAGAACAAAGGGAATCTTAGATTGCTTTTCCTTCGTTATCCTCCGTCCATTATGCGAGCATGTGTTTTTGAATATTTTGAATGTCTGTTTACCTCTTGTCAGTAACTGTAAAAACCTTTCTAATTAGCGTGGCTGCACAGTCCCACATATCCTCTCGTCTGGGTCACTAATTACCCCGTTAATGTCAGAGTCAGGTGCCGGTCCACTTTTGCTAACAAAACTATATATTATAATTAACTCTATGCAAAGATACGCGTAGGATTATAATTTTGGATTTAATTAAATATTTTCGTTTATGTTTATGTTTTCTCATGCGATCGTTAAATGATGTAAGTAGATAAGTTTCAAACAAAAATGAAAGGTCGTGGACGAAATACAATTAAAACGCTTAAAAGTTAATCAATTAATAAATTGTACCTAAGTACTGGTCTCGTGAGCAAAAGTTAAAAAATGTTGTCTTTGTCCTCCGAAACTGTCTTTTCCGAACATAATAAAACATAACAAAGGCTTAGATATATATCATTATGTATTATTATGTATTCATTATTCATAAACCTATTTTAACTAAAATGCCGTTAAAGTTCGTTTGTCCTTTATTGTCACATTGACATTTCCGTTAGTAAGAAGAAGACAAAACCTATTTTGGCTAATGGAGGCTTGAGTGACGTTTATGAATAAGGCCCTTGATTTGTAGGTTTACTTAACAATCGTTCGCATTTGTATATTTATCAGGCGAAACCAATTTCTTACTTCATTTTATTGCAATTTCTCGACCAGATCAACTGTAAATCTTATAGCTATTAAAAATACAATAAACATAAAACATAATATAATACAGAGGATGTAAAACGGAGCAGTTTGGCCGTGTCGGAACCATCCAATTAGCCGGCTGTGTAGCGTCCTTTGTTCCTGTTCGAGGGCGATTCTGGTGCAGCTGATATGATATCGATAACAATAATATATGTGACATGTAGACAAATTGTCGACCTATTTTCATATTTGGGATATTTTTAATCAAAACTAATTTAGTACATACCGTAAAAGACTAACGTTGACTTAGTGTGTTCTATGTTTCATTGCGAGAAATGTCTAAAAGTTACCTGCATTTTCAGGGCGTTTTCTAATTATGTTTACATTAGTTTTGTACGTAAGTTTTTGTATGAAGCTGTAATAGTGGTTCAAAATGAATAATCTACAACAATACAATGCAAGAAATTAATCAAATTGTAGAACGTGTGACGGAAAAGCTGTCTAAAAATATGAACTCTGATAGAACATAACTGTGTGTCAATCGAATATCTTTCCTAATTAGATACCTGGACAATGTTTTAGGATTTTATGTTTCATACCAATGATTACGTATATACAGTCAGCGTCATCTATATGGTGACATCCAAAGTGCTTAAATATTTCCGCGCACCATACGATTTGTATGGTGTGCCGAACTATTTGATCACTTTGGATGTCACCATATATATGACGTTGACTGTACTGTATCAGTTACCCATAGTTAAATGTTGAAAGAAACATATCTAAAGAAAGTTCTATAGTAATTATGCGAGGTTTTTCTTCCGAGAGTTTTGCTAGGATAACCTCTCCGAAAAACAAGTGAAGTATATTACGCAACGCTTGTTTATAAACCGACTATGAGAATAGCAACCCCGTAGTTATGACAAAAATGCAGCGCTGCTCACCTACTCCTTGTTAGTCGCGTTTTGTATCTGCATGGCGTGAAATTAAAAATACAACGACACTGTAGAGGCTGAATGCCGTTCAGACGCTTGCTTTTCACAATGTCGACTTAAATGGTGTACTCGTAGCGGAATAATGTCTCACGTTTCTATGACGTTTAGCTGTGGTGGTTTTAATGTATTGTTTATTTAAAAATGGAATTTGCGCCACCCGCTCTCCTCTAACTTTAACGGATGTTTGGAAATTGCAATGGATCGTGTCTATTGCAGTGTCGATTATACTAGTTAATAAGTTTTTATAGTGAAATAAACGGTATCCATTCATTTGGCCAAAAACGTTTGGAAAACTGATTTATTTCCCATAATCCTTTTTTTTCAGTAAACTGTAAATATTTCAGGGTTTATTTCAGGGCCATCTCGTAGAACCCTATAGGTTAGTTAGGTTTGTTTTATAAAAATCCTGGAATAGTTATGGTTTCGGTAAAAAAAGCATTTTGGGAAATAAATCAGTTCGGCAAAAGTTATATAAGATTAGTTAACCATTTTAAATGCATAGCTTCTTTTCAAGTCAACAAGCTCACTGGTAGTGAGTGAAATTCGAATTGCAAGATTTGAAACGTACCTACGACCTACAAACATGTCGAACGGTACAAGTTAAACAAAAGTTTGAAAAGAGCTGCAAGGTAGAAATGAGCGCGCAACGTCGCACTTTGAAATAATTATGTCATATTTTTCTCTTCTAAAATTGCGTTACTTAGTCCCGTGTCTCACTTCAGGTACATTAATATGGAACTTGTGCATGTTTGAGCAACTTTGTTATTTTAAGTAAACTAACACGTTTTGATACTTGCACATCCTCGTATGTTTTTCTTGTTTTGGATTGGCGTCCACGCTTAGAGCGAGGAGTCGGAAGGCCCCAAGCAAGGTGGTCGGATGTCATCAGCACGGCCGCTGGCCTGGTCTGGAGGGATCCACTGAAAATCGGGCCCAGTGGAGAAAAATTGGAGACGCGTTTGCGTAACGGTGGGGGCAAATGCGCTGAAGGAAATAAATAAAATACATCCTAGTATATTAAAAAAAAAAAACAAAACACAAAATTTGCGATATGCAATACAGTAAAGCCACGATGCAGCGTGTTCTAGAACGCTGACGTACAACCTTTTGCCTTGTGACTAATTTATTATTATTGACATCTTAAGTGTTAATTACTGTGTTTAAAAATCCAAAGTATCAAACTAGTTTACGCTTCCTACAGTGCATAGAGTTCCTGTCTTCATTACAGAGGCCGTGCTTGGCTTGCCGGCGGTGTACGTCTTTATCAAATGGCTGAGATAACTTCGAGGTATCCTGCACGCTGCGATAACAAATTAGCAAGTAACTGGGTAGTTCTGGGTAGAAGCACGTAGTCCTTGTTTTCAGCTTGCCATAGTTTATTTCCATAGAACGAACCATGTACCTCAGAACTCTGAACATTAACAAGTGTTATAGTGAAATAAAACGGATCACTCACGTATATAAGTCGAGTTTAGCCAGACATGTTTCGGACTAATTTGTAGTCCTTCCTCTGGGAGCGCACGACCCAGCGGCAGCGAGACGCACACTACTGTCAACTGCGCCTAGTAGTCGCGCGAGCAGGGCCGCGGCACGTAGTGTGCGTCTCGCTGCCGCTGAGTCGTGCGCTCCCTGAGGAAGGACTACGAATTAGTTCGGAACGTCTCGAGCTAAACTCGACTTATTGTTTCCAAGTGCACAGTCATCACAGCAGTATTCTGAAGTAAGCTTTGCCTAGTTTAAGACTAGGTCAATGGCCCGGCCGGCCCTATGATATTTATTATATTTTTTAAATTAATCCTAACTATTCCTAACTATATAATATTATAAATGCGAAAGTAACTCTGTCTCTCTGTCTTTCTGTCTCTCTGTCTATCTGTTTGTTACCTCTTCACGGGAAAACCGCTGCACCAATCTAGATGAAATTTGGTAAGAAGATAACTTGAATATTGAGGAATAACGTAGGCTACTTTTTATTCGGGATAATTATATAGTTACCGCGGGATAGCGATAACCGAAATGAAATGAAATATTTTTATTGCGAGAATACAGGTCATAAGTTACATAGGTACATAACTAACACTGCGTTCTGCCTCATCGGCATGCAAAATTTTAACAATAGTACATTATTGCCGAGGCGCGGAATGTAGGGAATTGCCTGACGAGGTGGTTTGCAAGCCGAGCATCGCGAGGCTTGCAAAAATGCTAGTCAGGCAATTCAAGTTTCCGTCGAGGAATATATAGTGCTTTTCTCAAATAATGTGAGGAAATTAAAAAACCTGATTTGCAAAAAAAGTAATTTCAATACTTACGTATTGGTGGTTTTTGTTAACGTATTTCGTGATTACTCACGAAATACGTTAACAAAAACCAAAGTGTTCCATTACTTGATGTTAAATGTAATTAAAAATTATGTCAAATTCGAGCTTACCGCTGCAAAATTACACGAAATCAACACCCATGACTATTTTTAGTGACAAAAATGTCAAACTGTCATCCGCCATCTTGGGTTCAACAAATATGTCAAAATCGATCTCACCGCTGCCAAATTACATGAAATCGACACCCATGACCATTTTTAGTGATAAAAATGACAAACTGTCATCCGCCATCTTGGATTCAAAAAATAATGTCAAATTTGAGCTCACCGCACCAAAATTACATGAAATAGCCTAGTGCTAGCCTACGACCGAATAGCCTAGTGGTTAGAGACCCTGACTATGAAGCTTGAGGTCCGGGGTTCAAATCCCAGTCGGGGCATCTGCCTGTGCCTTGTATGATGAATATGAATGTTTGTTCTCGGGTCTTGGATGTTTAATATGTATATAAGTATGTATTTATCTATATAAGTATGTTTATCCGTTGTCTAGTACCCATAGTACAGGCTTTGCCTAGTTTGGGACTAGGTCAATTGGTGTCAAATTGTCCCGTGATATTTATTTATTTATTATTTCTTTATTGACGTTTTTTAGTGAAAAAAATGACAAACTGTCATCTGCCATCTTGGATTCAAATAATAATGTCAAATTCGAACTCACCGCTGCCAAATTACTCGAAATAGATACCATGACGATTTTTAGTGAAAAAAATGTCAAACTGTCATCCGCCATCTTGGATTAAAAAAATAATGTCGAATTCGAACTCACCGCTGCCAAATTACTCGAAATCGATACCCATGACGATTATTAGTGAAAAAATGTCAAACTGTCATCCGCCATCTTGGATCCAAAAAATAACATTATATTTGAGCTCACCTCAGCCAAATTACATGAAATCGACACCCACGACAGTTTTCAGTGAAAAAAAAATGACAAACTGTCATCCGCCATCTTGAATCCAAAAAATAATGTCAAATTCGAGCTCACCGTAGCAAAATTACACGAAATCGACACCCCTGTGATCATTTTATTTACAAAAAATACAAACTGTCATTTGTAATTTATGATTGAAAAAAAAAAAAACTTAACACACGCACTGCGGTAAATCGGGCTGGCTTGGCTGTATGCAATTATTCTTTGGCCCCATTTTACATGTTACAACTTTTAAAAAATTAATAAAGCGGGAAAAAATGGAATTTCGTACATTTATTTTTCTCCTAGGAGAAAAATTTCCATTCACCTTCTTCGACGGATTCTTCGTTTAAAATTTTGAATGAAAAAAATTAGGTGCTTCCCGGGTTCTATTTTCAAATGGAAAGCGAGAATTTCCGAGTATGTTTTCCGAGAAAATACTATTATTAAGGTACGAAATCTACGCGGACCAAGTCGCGGGCAGCAGCTAGTTCTATAATAAAAAAACCGGCCAAGTGCGAGTCGGACTCGCGCACGAGGGTTCCGTAGAAAGATTTTAACCCTTTTCCCTAGTGTTTTAAGAAGTCCAGTGTAAGCAGAGCCCTGCTCCAAAGCAAAATGTACCCAGTGTGGGGTCAACTTATATTGGTCCTTGAAATCTAGAGACAGACATAAAAATTTAAGATTTTGTTAACTTTTCTGAGTGGTACTAAAAGAGCTACCTTCATACCAAATTTCAAGTTTCTAGGACAACTGGAAGTACCCTTTAGGTTAAATTAGCAATAACTATAAACCAAGGAATCCTGCGGTCGACAAGTGGCGACGCAGCTAATTGAAAACAGAGAATTCATTCCCAGTCATAAACATCTTTGGAACTCAGTTCTGAATTATTTATATTGTAGAGCTCTCTGCGTACATTTTGTAGTGCTCGCTAGATTTGTTTCGAATGATTCAGTATACTAGTGAGGTCCCGGTAAGCAGTTTAGGCCGTCTGAGCCCAATTGCAAATGTCCGTTCTTATAAAAAAAAAACTAGTGAAGCTCGCCCATTGACATGACTGAAATGGTCCTGGACCAATCAATTGAAAAGTAGTCATTTTAGCAATAATAAATAAATGGCCCAAAATATAGGCTTAGGTAATGACCGCAACTGATTTTGAATTGGCCTAAGAATGCTCTTGGCTGGGACAAGTGGCGGAAAAATTACAGTCTTTGCCAAGCAGTATGGAATACTTCAGTGACCTAAGATAAAGTTTTTTATTTCTCCGAAGTATTTTCTGATCACTAACTGAAGTTTCCGGGTCCAGTTGACTTTGGACTCAGACCTGCCCCTTTAATCTTGGCCAATAACTTTTCGCTTACGACTTTGTTTAGGGTAAGGCCGTATACACAAGTAATCTGTACGCTTTGCGCTTTACTTTTGTTATACTTTGTTTGACTGGACCTTATAAGGGTATTGGAAGTGGAGTATGTGCAGCTTGATACACTAGGGAGACGAAACAAACAAACAATAACTAATACATAAAAAAGTTTAAAAATCCTCTGTTTTAATTTCGAAGTCCAAATATCTCATAAACGAACCAATCGATTTTTATAAAATGTACCTAAGAACCATCTCAATCAAACTAGCTCTCGATTTAAAAAAGGGCGTCTGAATCGTTTTTCCCGTTGACGAGCTGTTTTGCGTCTGAGCTAAAAATCGCCATAAAGTTGAAGTAAAAAAGAAAGGTTTTTAGAATGGTTTTAGTCCCGTACCTATTTTGTAAGACGTATATATGAGTTTCGACGAATTAAGCTCTCTAATCGGTTTCAACAAACACTGTCTTACAATTTAAGTTGTTTAACTGTGGAACCCTTTCTCTATAATCGATTCTCTCTTGAATTTATATGAAATAAAGAGTCATAATTCCACTTAGCACCTGCTTCTTGGCGTTCAATACGTTTCCATGTCGCTTTAAAATTTACTGTAAGTGTAAAGATAAGTTTTTGTAGAGCACTTAATAAATACGAAGTACATACTAACCTACAACTGTATAATAGTATTAGCGATACAGTGTCCGTAAAGGAACGCGTATTTCCGTGTCTTACTGTACGACACATATTGCTTCTACGGAAAGTTGCTGTGGTGGCTCAGAGTTACATTACACTTTTATATTGCAACAATAAGAAACGGTACGACTTTTGCAGAGTTGATTGCTTTACTATGTTGGATATACAGACATAAATCACAATGTAAATCAAAGTATGAGTAGCTGAGCTTAACTGAAATTTGAAAATTTTAATGGGATAAAGTTTTCAATTAGCGACAGTTTAATTTCAATCATTAGCCCCCAGGTTTTGTCGGATTTTCAACCTGTTCGCTTTGATCTTAAGAGTGAACATGCCAAGCATTGAGCGGGGCGGGGGAGGGGGGGGGGGGGGGGTGCCAACATTAGGGTAGTTAACCCTACAAGTGATTTGACGGTTAAGACCGTTTGCGAACCGTGTCCGATCCAAATCCGGAAAACTAAGGAGCTAACTCATCAACAATAACCATGATTAAACCTAAAGTAACGACGGATCATATTTAATTATTGTCAAGTATACGGCAGAAGTCTTCTAAGTTTAATTAAAGATTAAGTACTCGTAATATTTTTATAGTATCTTTATTTCTCAGACAAGCTTCTATGGCACGATAGTTAGTTTAGTGTAATAAAGATTTTTGTTTTTATTTGATTGCGAGTAAGTTTTTTTTAAATGCGAAAATGTAAAAATTATACTCATAAAACTAACGTGAGACTTCAACATAATAAGCAACACATCGAATTACTTCGACGTATCGTAAACTGATGTATTAATACGCGTGTAATCCGCATTTCATTAATTGCTTTAAAAGTTTACGATCCAATGTTAAGATCCATTCCTAAGTTAAGGTAACCTGTGAAAACATTAACTTGTTTATTCAATCCTAATAATAGTGTGGACGTTCCTTTACATAAGCGTTGACTTGTAATCCGATAGTAAGTTACGGTCAGCATAAAGCTTAGCTTCCCGCCGCTGTAGTTGTCGTCAGATCGTTATATTATTGATGATTTTATATCTTCTAATGTTATCGTTGACTATTTCTGTACCAGACAATAATACTTTTTTATCTCCTGATCCAAATTACAGGTTTGATGTTGGAACTTGGAACTGTGTGTTTGACTGTGGCATTGTAGCTCCTATATGGATAGACTTGGACGCAGTTTTTTAATCAAAACCAAGTTTAATTAAGAGGGTTCTTAGCTAAGTTTCACTATAATTGGTTCAGCCATACATCAGATTTGAGACTTTGAAAATAAACTGTCGCGGTTTTTCAACTTTTCCAAGTAGCACTTATTTTGGGGTATTAAAGTAGATAACAATCCCATGGTTTATTGATAGATTCATGAAAATAAAATAGTTAATGAGACGAATATATTTATTTCATTTAACAGCTTTTTATTACACATGGTCTGCATGGTCCAGGGAAAAATAATTAGAAACTGAAATAAACGGATCACTAACTTATATTAGTCGAGTGGACATGTTTCGAAACTACGAATCTAACCCGGACTACAGATTTGTCTGGAACATGTCGGTCTATACATTTATATTCGACTTAAGCTGTGTGTCACTACTAGTATTGACCCTGGTTGTTTTTTTTTGTAATCTTATTCACCTCGTTGTACTGATTTGTCGTGTTCAATAGAAGTATTTGTATTGTATTGCATTGTATTATTAATCTCACCGCAGTTTCATGTTAAAACTTAGAAGCTGTAAATAAATATTGCGCCGAATCGTACCCTACATTGTAGGCACGCAATTCTAAAGACTCAACTTTGTTGACTCTAGAGGTTGCAAACTCACATTTGTTTTCACAATCCCTGAGAGAATAAAAACCAAATCAAACTTGAACTAATATGTTCAGAAGCTGTCAGGAATTGAATTAAACACGTAACACAAAACACGAGTCATTTATATTTGTTTATTTCTGTCGAAATTCACGTTCAAAAACCGGAGTGACAGCTGGAAAATTGATACTTTGTAAGAAGGAAGGCGAAAACCATTTTGTACGACGCGACAATATCTATTTTCAGAACTGTCACGAAAGATAGCCGGCGAGTTAAAAATTGAGTTCACATTGGATGCTTAAAAAACAAATTTCGAAGTCTGTTATAAAATAAAATATGGCAACTACTTGAATGTGCCATTATAGTAAAAGCAAGAATAGGCAGCAGTTTCGGTACGCGTGCTTTTACGTAAACGTTGAAGCGTCCTTTTTTTTAAAGTGAATTAATGTTGATCTCGTTTCTAGCTGCGGGGCTACAAAAACCATTATATGGGAGTAATATTTGTTTGAAAATTCTGACACCATTCGAAGAATATTGATATGCGTTGTATTTTTGTGAGTGAATAAAGCACGGCGTGTTGAAAGGAAATTCATACGTATAGAAACATTGCTTTGGAATTGGCACAGACAAGTATTGATATTTACAATTATTGAAAAAAATAAATTTGTAACCCATATACCCGACAAATTCTTTACGTTATATAGTTAGACTAGATTTTGTTGCTGCTTTACAATAAGTGCACTAAGTATAGTATTATCGGACTATTAAAATAGAAGGTCTATCTTTTGAGCAGTAAAAAAATTAAGTAGTTTATCTGTGAGCTGTAAACCTCGGGAGCTTATTTTGAACGTTTTTAGTTTATTTTTTATTTTACCAAATTCTGAATGGAATTATCGAACCTCCTCATAAGATCTTACCAGAATCGGCTGAGAAATGCGACCTGTAGAGGAGGAGAGAACAGCATTTTTGTCTAAACTGAAACGGAGTTTTGCTCCAGCGTCGCGCTTGCTCAGTTAATTAATTATAGTACTGTGCCCTAAGCACGACTTGTGAAATCCTGCGTTACGTTACGGTTATCGTATCGAGATCGAGAAATCTCATACTAAATTTTAGTTTCAAATACGCTCACGGGCGGGCGCTGTTCCTAACGTCATACAAACTCGTTATAGTTTACTATTCGATTTTACGTGACGCAGGATTCGACAAGTCGTGCTTAGGGCACTGATCGATTAAATGTTCAAGATGGGAAAAAAATTGTGAAATCGCATTCTTTCAATTGATTCTATTGTGTTTTATACACATCTGTGAACTCTGCAATTGATAATTTTCCGGGTGCAATATGGACAGGGGATTAAATGAAAAGCCAAGGCGTTCTTGTCGTAATATCTAGAACCAATAGAAATGAAGGTTTTTATTTTAAACTCTTCCCGACTTCCGTTTTTTTGTAAAAAGTCGCGCTTCTATTGCCTTTCATTTAGAAGACATGTGAAAAGTTGCTCTTTGGAATACGATAACTTTAAACTCGACCTACGAAGCTCGACGCAATTTCTTTGTATCAGCGAATTTGTGGGCTGAACCATTGAATTCATTAATGCATGAAAGGTTTATTTGTTGAAATTTTATAACAAAAGATCTATCTTATCTGCTCTTCGCCTGTGACTTGGTTATCCGAAATCAATAGGCAGGCAGCAGGACTATCGCTATTTGTGTCGGAATCCGATTGGACATAACTACGATTTATTTGCGACCACGCATTCATACTATTTTAGTCATTCCCTCTTTAGGCCGTGCGACTTCGTTGCGCAACGTCCGTCTACGGCGTTGAATTACATTTTGCAACGAGTTGTACCCGTAGTGGTCATAATTGCAGTTTTTGATGCAACCACAAGATAATAAGCTTAAGAAAGGCGACTTGAGAAAAAAACAGTTAGCGATAGCGAGAGAAATAAAAAAATAGGATGAACTGTTTGCAGAACGTGCAACTGCTTGGCGCAATGAGATTTCAGCGACACTTCTAGTTTTATATCGCGCTTTATTCTATAAAAGTGCACTTACAGTTTAAACAGACGGAAGTGTAATTCGTATATTATATCGTTTGTTTTGAACTGAAGAAGTGACGTGTTTCGACGGAACTTTGGAAAATATTGCACTTGAGCGGCAGACTGCCGCTTTCGGCAATATTGCAAGTTCAGCCAGGGTTGACTGCAATTGCTTTCCACATTTGTTCGTGACATTGTTTTGAATTTATCTAAGGATACCGTTAGTGGTCGTACGGGCTTTTGTACGTTCAACTCGAAATCAATATACTCCTTCAACTTCTAACACATATCGCGAAAGCTTATGTTTGTTTCGAAAAAGTTATAAATGCGTAAGCACTTTGATGTTGTTGGAGTTCGGAAAAACATTAGATCCGTAAACATTCACGTAATTTACGTAACGTAAACATTTCTAAGAACTCGCGATCGTTCCAGTGAGCGACGATGTTATTTCCATTAAAATGCAGCTAATTAGGTTGTCTGTATGAGTTTTGTCGGAATAACTACTTCGTAGGTTACTGTCATAGCGACCGCATCCCGTTCCGACTTCCCAGATGTCAACAAGAAAACACTTTTGTGTTGACGTCCTTGTTACAATTTGGCGGGAGGAAGCCGCTCCGCATACAGGGATGTTATAAGTTTGACGTGTGTTGCGTATCTGTGTCTATGTGTCCGAGTATCTGTGTGTCTGTCTGTGGCATCGTAACTCCAAAACAGATGGACCGATTTCTACGCGATTTTTTAACCGACAACTAGTTTAATCGAAATGGTTCTTAACTAAATTTCATCATAATTGGTTTAACCGTTTCAGATATTGAACTTTGAAATGAAAAAATGAGTGGAGTAAAACTGACATATGATGAGATTCATGCTTTTTGTAGTAATAGACTATTGCTCTACATTCTGGAGTATGGAAAATGTAAACAGCTTTCTAGGTCGAGATACCTATAAAGTGTACTTTTTTAGCATCCACGTTTTATGCACACTTAAAAACACATCGGATTAAGGTTAGTTATTAAAAGACGCAACTTTTGAAATATTCTGCAAAATTCAATTAGGTACAAAGTGCAAATTGTAATGCCTAAAAATATTTTACTTTTCAGTACACTACCTGCATGATTAGAATTCAACAAATGACGGTAGTAATGTTTCGGCTAAGCTATACATTTATCTTACAGAACGATTTATTTTGTTACGCATCTTGTAACAATTGTACGATCTCCAGGGCCGTGTTTTATAAAGTAACAAGTTACAGGTTACAAGTCTACAGGAAACAGTCACCTGTAATGCACTATGTACAATTACAGGTGTTTTATAAAGACACACGGAAAGCTACACTTGTAATACGGTATTGTAAATCTCGACTACAAGTAAATTCTACAAGTGTAATGGACATCACTAATTTAAAAAAAAGTGGCTGCCAAAAATTACAAATACGTAGAGGTTTTTTATCTATTAAATATTTAAAATACCCATGCAAAGTTGATAAATAAAAATCTATCTAAGTACATAAAACAAAATCGTGTTAATTGCACTAAGTATTTATAAGTCAAGAACGGCTGAACCGATTTTTATGATCTTTCATTTGTTGAATTTATATCTTTGCTTCGAATAGCAGGATAGGTATTAATAGAAGGGAAAATTTAACGAAAAAAAAAATAAGAAGTTCATTTTCCCATAGGTACATTTTCTATGGAATGATCTAGGCGGTACGAAGTTCGCGGGTCGGCTAGTAAAATATATCTATTCTAAACAGTGGCAAAAAACGGCCAAAAAATGCATGTCAACGATTGCATGATACTCCAGTGCATACAGACAGACACAGACAGAGAATTGAAGCTTCGTACTCAATGAATCATTTTGATTACTCGACGATTCTAATGAGCTCCCAATTTCTTGCAGAATCTAGTCTAGTCTGTTTGCGTACAGTTCATTCTGGACCTTTCATTATAATATTGAAAAGGTGTGTCAAAATCTGTATTTATTCGTGGCTAAAACTCCCTAGTTCTTTGCTGTCGTGGACTCTCTTCTTCCGAGTCCGACAGACGAGTTCCTCAATAAACGAATCATTCCTTGATGACCTTGAGTTTAATAACTTGAAGAAGAGATAAGTAGATAGAACGATTGATTTGGTACTGATCAAGACACCTAATTCAAAAATGTGTGCACTTGTAGCCATTGTTACAGGTCTCAAGACGTACGTAAGTTTTCGTTACAATTTTACAAATCTACAGTTGTATTTTACATTTTTTTTTAAAACGCTTGTTCGATTATGAATTTAATACTATAAAATGTCCACTTTTTGTCTATGATACGGCTACAGGCGCCTGTACTTGTAGCTTGTAAAATTGTAGCACAGTACTTTTATAAAACGCAAATTGTAAAAAACAGGACAAGTGTTGCCAATAAACGCCTGTAAAATTGTAACTTGTAGGTTTATAAAACACGGCCCAGGTGACTGTTTCCTGTAGACTTGTAACCTGTAACTTGTAGGTTTATAAAACACGGCCCAGGTGACTGTTTCCTGTAGACTTGTAACCTGTAACTTGTAGGTTTATAAAACACGGCCCAGGTGACTGTTTCCTGTAGACTTGTAACCTGTAACTTGTAGGTTTATAAAACACGGCCCAGGTGACTGTTTCCTGTAGACTTGTAACCTGTAACTTGTAGGTTTATAAAACACGGCCCAGGTGTTAACTCTCATACATTCTGCCGGTTTACAATATTTCAATGCTAATTATACCTACCTATTTCTACTGAAAGCGTAAAACCTATCCAAAAATATACCTACCTGTAAACGGTACGTGCAAGGTACCTCACGTACCTATATTTCAAAACGTTTTGAAATAATTTCTCAATCATTAATGGTTAGATCCTACCTTTAAGTTACTATGGGTCAACGAACTCTTTCCTAGCTTCTTATTTATTAAATTGCAATATCCACTTTCTGGAAGCTTCTATTTTCATTGGCAAGAACCTCCCTACTGCTAATGCCTTCATCAGCAAGTTAAAGCGAGTATGTATTTAAGTTAAGCGCGTCGTTTATTCGTAAGAGCGTTTCACGTGTGTAATTAGGCTATCCCTCTTGTTCCGGATTTACTGTGCTAACACTTTCCACTTGTCTACGGCTTAGGTATGATTTGACGCGTTGTTTCAAGAATAGAAAACATTTCTCGAAAGGTAATGAGGACATGTCTTCTTGCATGCTTTTGCTTTTCAAGTTAGCCTTTGCTTAGCATAGGCCGTAATGTACGCTGAAGGGCAAGATAGAAAGAGGATGGAGCGACTGCCGCTGTTGTGTCAGTATATAAAGTTAATATTTAGAGAGCAAAACTGCAACATACAATGACAATGCAAAGAAAAATCCGTTAAGCAGCTGGACTTGAACCAGCAACCTCGGTAATCCGTACCACGCTCCACCAATTAAGCTATAGCTTAACGTTGGTGTACCTAACGAATTTTTCAATGCCTTGTGTCATATTTTTATTTGGAGGTTGCTGGTTCAAGTCCAGCTGCTTAACGGATTTTTCTTTGCATTGTCATTGTATGTTGAATTTCATTCTATGAATGTTTCATAAAAATAAAAACAAAAATAATCAAGAAATCGATTATTTTCATTGAGCAAGACTGCAAGCGACAGACACAGGCATAGTAGTGACAGTTCATTGTACGGAATTATTTCTGCTCTGCGATCGCACTTTAGGGATGCAAATCGGTAATAACGTCTTGCAATCGGTTTGCAATTTGCCAGTTTACGCGATACATTACTAGCTAACTTTATGATATCTTTTCAGTGTACACAAAATGCAGTATAGCATCCTGGCAAAGCCTTTATAAGCACGCGTATCAAGCAAGACATAACTCATTATACTGTCTCAACTAGCTCTTCTAAGTTTTCTCATCTAAGTATCGAGGACTTTACTAACTATTCAATAGCTTTTAGTTTGCAAACTAGTCTGCACAATATGTTCTTGATAAACGTTTGATTTGGTTTGTGTGTATTCGATTCGATACCTACTTAATGTTCCGTTGTTAATTAATGTGAAATTGTCATTTGGTAATTTTTCGTGTGGGATCCTTTTGAATAGGAACTTTAATTGTAATTTAAATTTAACATTTAGCTATTGCTTTGGATAAACTTATCATCAAAATAGGAATGGAATCCTTGATTGCTTGCTTTACTTGGAGAAGCGAACCTTATTTTCATGAAGGTAAAGCAGCAAACTTTTCCGATTACTTATTAATGTCTATAAATCTACCACCTACTTTTAAATACTTTTTACTTGTTATTCTTGACTAGAATTTTTAGGGCTTAGAAACAAGCGATCTAATTACAGTTCAAGTTCTTCACTTCAACATATTTTGTTTTTTTTGTACGCTATAGGCTTGCATTTGACCACAATCACGCCTGTTCACAATTTGAAAAATGTTCTTGTAAAGCTATAGGCTCGCTCAACGGATCTTCCCAATCGTCCTATTATAGGTACTCGTAAAAGTGTAATTAATCAGTTAAAAAATATATATAATCCCAAAGGTCATAGGCCTCAGAAAAGCATATCAAAGTCTTATTAAACATCCAATTTATGTTTAATTTGGATGGGACGGACGAGACATCGCGATTTCGTTAATTTTGAACTCGGCACAATTTCAAGTAATACTATTGGAAATTACCTGGCTCCCTGCCCTGTAGCTAGGGAATGCAATCCCGTTCCCGCGAGATCCCGATCTCGCGAGATCTCGTGTAATTTTTCGGGATCAATCCCGAAGCATAATAGGACGAGATCCCGTTCGGGATTGGGCGGCAGTGGTCAGCAACACGACGCACATCCTCTCAGGGCGCGAGCGATGCGCTGACTGGACTGACGGATGGGCGCGGGCGGCGGCGCCCGCGAGTGCCGAAAATCCGAATAATTACGAATATTAGCGACAGGACACGAGCAGAATAGATAATACAAAATTATGTCGAGTGAGTGAGAAAGAGGTACAGGCGTGCGGTCAGGCAGTGTTTTGTTTGTTTACGTACGTCATAATTGTTTTAGTTGTGCAGTTGTAATCGTTATTTTTCTTAAATTACTAAATTTTATTGTTTGTGGAAGTTAATTTAATATAACTTCTGGATTCTTATAAGTGTGAGATTGTTAATACATTAAAATGTCGAAAAGTAATGCAGATCAAGTGTACGTTGAGTTTAGCAGTCGTTTACCGGTATGGAGATATTTCAAGAAAGCAGTTAATAGTTTAACTGCTCAATGCCAGTTATGTAAAGCTGTTCTTAAAACCTCATTCGGGTCTACAAAAGGCTTACACGTCCATATGATGTCAATCCATAAAATTGACACAAAATTGAATGCGGGAGCAAGTACACCTAAGCCGGATAATGTGTCACTACCTTCACTTCGTTAGCGTCTACTAGAGCTTCGTCGTCAGTTGCGCTGTCACCAATTAATGTTGAAGCTCAATTTTCACCAGATGTTGAAAATGATCAAATACCACAGAAGAAAAAGAAAATCACAGATTTTTTTCCTTCTGATTGTAATGTAACAAAAGAGTTAATGATTTCCCGAATGGTAGCAAAAGATGGTTTGCCATTCAGGGTATTCTGTACTTCCGAGGATATGAAGAATCTTTTTGCTGCGAAAGGTAACAATTACAAATTGCCTTCTTCACCAAATACAATTAAACTAATTGTAATGAATTACGGAATGACGCTCAAAATGAAAGTGAAAGAAGATCTTCTAAAGTTGAAGAATGAAGATTACAGGTTTACAGTCACTTTAGATGAATGGACATCTGGAATAAATCGGCGCTTTTTAAATGTCAATGTACACACAGTTATTAACTGTCAGCCTACTTACTGGAATATTGGACTGGCGCGCGTTTTCGGAAGTATGTCATCGGAGTCTTGTGTTCAGCTTTTAAAGGAAAAACTATCAGAATTTGGTTTATCCCTGGATAACGACATAGTTGGTATAACGACCGATGGAGCCAGCGTAATGAAGAAAGTAGGACGTCTAATTGAACCACTACAACAGCTTTGCTACGCCCATGGTGTACAATTAGGTATAACAGACGTCATTTATAAAAAGACCGTACAATCGAATGCAGAGGAAGAATTTGAAGACCCTGAAATGAACACAAATCGCAGCGCGGAGGAGGAAGAAGTTCTAGATGACAATCCGGATAATTATGATGGTTTGTACTTTTCCTTACCCATAAGACAAGTTGATTTGGCTACAGAATACCAAATGATTATATCAAAACTAAGGAAATGCGTCAAACTTTTTAAGAATTCTCCTACCAAGAATGATACGCTTCAGATTTATATTCAGCAAGAGTTTGGCAAAACAATTCAGCTGGTTCTTGACTGCAAAACGCGTTGGTCTAGCCTATGCAACATGATAAGTACCTACAATAAAGTAAAGCAGTGTGTAGCTAAGACCCTAGTTGACCTTTCGCTCAGTTCCAATCCAGAATACTTTTTCACGGATGAAGAACACGCTGTCCTCATCGATTTAGAAAACACATTTCAGCCAGTAAAATTGGCTGTTGAGGTACTGTGCCGTCGAGATACTGATTTAGTAAGTGCAGAACATACTTTACGTTTCATGGTTCGAAAGCTAGGAGACCTGAAAACTCCTCTCTCAGAAAAGTTGGTCTCTTCGATGAACAATCGTATCTCTGAACGTCGCATAAAAGCGACTGCAGTGCTGTTGTATTTGAAAAATCCAAATAATTATCAAGATGACTTGGAGCAATGGAAAGGTAACGAGACTTTTCAATTGTCAAGCAAATATCTCATAAGAAAAGAAATTAAAAATATAATCACACGATTATATCGTAAAGAAGCAAACCAAGCCGAGATTAATACGACAGTATTAAATGAAGATGACTTACCTCTTTCTATGATTGCAGAGGATTTGAATTTACGTGTTATTGCTGCACAAAATTATACATCGCTTCAAGAGGAATTAGAAGAAACTCTGCGAGCGTCTAAAACTGAAAGTCCTTTTAAACCTGTGTCCACAAGCTTAGATAAGTTAGAGTTACTCATAAGAAAAGAAATGGATTTGTTCGAGTGTGGAGGAACAAGGGGTAGATTTTTGCAGTTTGCATATAATTGTTTGATCACGCTGTTGCCAACTAGTGTTGAGTCGGAGAGAGCGTTTTCAGCAGCTGGGTACATTGCAACGGACATTAGATGCCGTTTAGCAGATAATACGCTTAATACACTTTGTTTTTTAAGAAGCTACTTTCAAAATCACCCTTAACTACTTTCTAATATCCATGAGTAATAATTTTTGTTTTTATTGTTAATTTACAAAAAAAAGGCTGTTAAATTGTTTAATTAATAATATTAAAGAATAAAGATTTGGTTTCTGTCAAATAATATTTTATTTTAATTAACCTCAAAATCAGAAACAAGCAATTTACATCGTTTTCAGTTATCCGAACTTAATTTTTTTTAACTAGACGGGATCCCGAAAATTTCGGGATCTCGCGGGATTGATGTTTCTAATCCCGCGGGATCCCGAATTTACGATCTCGAGTCGGGATTGCATTCCCTACCTGTAGCCCTTTGCGCCGTGAATGAGTGGAATATCCGACGTTTACGTAATTGTTAGGACGAGGGACGGTGTAACAATGTTTGTTTTTACCATGAAAGTTTCGAGTTACGATTAATTGAATCAAAGAATTAATTAGAGATTCATGGGAGGTTTAGGGAAGATTTTAATGCGGATATAATTATCTCGAGAACGGCAATTTTGGGGTACCCTAAATGTCCTTCCATAAGGTCCCAACTAATCCTATATAAAAATGGGTTCGGCGGTTTTGGTATGAAGTGGAACGTTCGAATTTGTACTCGATATTAGTTTGGTTTCGGATGAAACACGAGTCTAGAGTATAATAAAGAAACTGACTGAAACTATTAAGGCTTACTGCAAAAATGCCTGCCCGAAAACAATGCCGACCGCACGCCTGTCTGAACGTCAAAATGTCTGTCAAATTCTGAAAACGCCTCTTAAAATCCGGGTACGGTGTTTCTAGGTAAATACCAACTCCTAGTTGGATCCAACATCAGGATATGCCCTTTGGAACATTTTGAAATAGGAACGGTATTGCGAGCCCGCCGGCAGGGAGCGGTGCGCGCGGCCGTCGGCACCCGTGCGAACGTGCGCAGGGCTCAAATAGCTGGCACTAATTGGCAACATAAACGGAGTACTGAAGCCTCCTTACGCTATGTAATATGTCTATGGTTGGATCCGATTCGGCAGCACACGAGTAATACCGATCGGATGTATTAAACGTGCCAACTTCAGCCTCTGTAGGTAACCAGTACTTGCGGTGACTTGGCTGTTCCGTCCGAGGTACTTGATCCCCTATAATAACCACTGCCCCTCTTATTGCGTACGTGCCCCTCTAGCTGTGAAATTCAACGGGCTTCCTGTGATTGGTAGTTCAGACTATCAAACTCTTGCTTGAAATGCATGCCTGACGATCCAATTATAATCCAATGACATTTCTACTGTCGACTCTTTATGTGCCTAAAACGCTGTGAGGATTAAGTATAGGTAGGTACCTACACATAGTGTGTATCGGAAAAATCTTCGATGATAGAGCTAAGTTTTCCACATGAAAAATAAATAAGGTTAGAGACGGCAGAATCTTTACGAAGTTTCCAAGAAATGTCAAGAGTTTTCGAGAATGTATATATCCTTATGAAACTACCAGCTGAAGTCCGGAGTTGTAAGCGTATAGATTTTCCTAATGGGTTATGTTTTAGGACGGACGTATCCTTTTATCATTTTTATGACCAGGGCGTGGACGAAATCCCACTAATGTTATGAAGGGATGGAGTTTTTATGTCCCTCAATCGTGCTGCAAAGGAAATAAAACACCCGGAATCAGCACCTGCAATGTTGAATATTATGCCGAAAGGCTGATAATATGTGTTTTAACCACATGGAATATGTATCACTCTTTAAAGAATATTATTAATATTTGGGGATGTTAAACACCATCCATCAATGACAGTGAAAAAAATGTTGCCCGTCTTAAGACGTTGACGCCAGTTGATATGGATATGCGAGGCAATATCAGGAGATATTCTGATAAGACGCAAATATGTCGTCAGGAATTTCGTGATTTACGTAGTTTTCAATATTCTATAGGGAGCAGAAATACATTCTCGGATGGTTTACTTTATTATTCATGCGAATAAAGTTACTCAATCATTTTATTTGAAACTGTTAAGACCGACACTGAAAATGTTATTACCCTCGATAAACAGTAGGTACAAATAACGTAGTGTCAAAATACAAAACAAAGGACAATCTTGTCAATGTTTAAATGCTCACAGATAAAAAGTAATTCTTGATTTCAAGTTTGCCGTATCGTTAAGGGCTAATTCGGCGCGGATCCAAGCCAAGTGATACATAGCTGTTATTTCTCTAAGGATTTGCTCAAAATGAGCGTGCTCAAGCTTGAAACAAGATTACTTACGCACTCCTCGTACTATCTGTTCAGGCGCCGTTTGTTTTGCGAAAATATTTTTCTTATCCTTACAAAGCGCTCTCGCCTAATTGTGGGTTCGAAAACAGCCCTTGCTGGAAGTTAGTATGTTTTCATTTAGATCTAATGAATATTCAAGGTCTTTCGTTATCTGTCTTGTTATTATGTAATGTTCGAAAAAAATATGAAGGTCCTTAATAAAGCTGTGATAATCACTCATTTTGTTTTGAGCAGAAATTTCGGTATTTTATGAGATTCATACTGACAGTAACAGCTTCAGCGACATCCATCTTATCGCAGCCATTTTCTGCCTTTACCCAATTAGCTTTTTTCAACGTCACAAGCATAACGAACCAAGTCGGGAACAAACTAATTAATTTTCACTCATTTACAAGTCGTTTACTTGACGATCCTCTTTGAATGACATTGTTAAATTACGAGGCTGTCTGATAATTCTTCTTCCTCCCCATTTCGGTTTAACAGTTGCTATAAAAATGCTATAATTTTATTTTTTCTCTCTTTCAGGTATGTTTGTGGTTGTGCTGAAACGTGTGCGTTGCGTTTGAGTAAGTTTTAACTTAAGTATACAGTCATCTTCAGGACATTAGGCTGACTGGAATGATAATTAATAATGCATTAAAAATAAGCAAACTGCATCCACTATTTGTCGAACCATTGCCGAATTAACACTTCACTGATTTACGGATTTAAACAGCCTTGATTCGTACATCGTACAACTGCTAGAGGGAGATAACGCTACGATATCCTGCCTTTTAGTTGTTTTCACAGAGCTCAAAATCTGGAGACTCCAAAACCTAGCCACTGTATATTGTATAACGTTGGAACTGAAATTCGGTTGCAAGGGGCTACGGCTTCAACCAAGTTTCCCACTTTGACTTTCAAAGTTGCGACCCATTCGTATTGGATGGGTTCCGTAGTTATTCTTAGTTGGCGATATTAAACCCAGTTGGCCCTTCGAGATTGTTTAGGTAAGTACAGTTGCGATTGGCTGATAACGTTAAAACTTGCGTTAAATTAAAAGTCGGGTGAGTTTTAGTCTTATGTCAGTATCTCGAACAAGAAAACTTTGCGGAAAGTGCACTTTACTTTTTAATTAAACTGCCGAGTATTTACTTAGCGATAAAGCTAGAGAATTCTCGTTGGAAACTTAAAGCGCAAATTCAACTCATTATTATAGTAGTAAGACGAGGCGTCACCATTACTGCCAACGTGAGTTTTAATTGAAACAAAGCGTGTGAGATGGCAACTCCGCTCGGCAAAGTTTGACGCCGATGTTAGAGTCATACCTCTTTGCCTAGACGTTTTGTACTAACTCAATTATACTGTGCTACTCGGTTGAGAAATTCCGTTCAAACATTTAGTAACGTCACTGTTATTTAATATAAAAAAAAATAAAAACGTGTTAGTAAAATCTAGGTGATAAAAATAAAATGAACAAGTCAGAACAGAACAAATGTTCATCGAGAAATTCATGCGAAGATTGCAGCAACGTGCGGATTTCCGGTTCAAAAATAAATTGACAATGTTCAAAGGAAATTTCGGTGCATAAATGCACAGCACTATCGCCCGACGATTGTTTCGGGGGAAACAATTGACATTTTCACAGTCGCAGTCTTCTCGCTTCGAACTGGATCAAATTGTCTGTTGCCGCCACGAGCGTCGAGATTCTGAATTCCCACTGTTTTACGGGGTGGTAAACTTATCTCGGAGCCCAATAGGCCTTTTGACAGCGCTGCTAACTTATTATCTGCGAATTTCCATTCCCTCCATAACTTGTGTTACAATAATTATGCAAATCGAGTCTAAAATGGATAGTATAATCCTTCACGGCGAGGAGTTATCCGGGATTACTGAGGCTTACTACTTGAGTACTTCATTACGCCGCAAGCGAACAAGTGGTGTAAAGGTGGGATTGAATGATTTCGCGCGGCTGTTTACAGGTGATCTTCCGAGCCTAACGCGGTCTCGTCTGTCTCAGCACCATACCTCTAATTTAATTTGTTTCCGAAGACAGAGGCAGTTGCTTTGATCCGTTGTCATTTTCTTCTGGTATCGCCAGATGTTCTATACATTTGTTGGAGTAATAACTAATATTTAATAGTAATTATTGGTCTGGTGGTCGCTTGGTAAATATTAATGTACATTACATGAATTTATTTTATAATTATGTAGGTAATTGTGACTTTCATGTTCCATACGATCACTGAAACATTTGAGTTATTAGTTATTAGATTTTGTATCATTCATTTTATGCAAGTCAGATGACAATTTGTAAGTTAAAAGAGTTTAATGAAAAACAGAAACGCACAGTGAATAAATGAATACTGAAAAATCAGATTTATTTGAATTGTGTATCATAAAAAGGTTATCCTACCGAATGATTTTCCGTAGGTAACATTCATGTCTGCTTTGGACAACTGCAAATATATGTCAATTTGCAATCGCCCCGGGCAAGGGATACCTTTATTTGTGAAATTCATTTTTGGAAATCAATCGTGTGCATGGATCTTTGTCGATTTAACTGCCGCAGGCGTCGGTGACGTTTGATTAACAAAATCTCTCTCTGTTCTTCATTTAGCTTGCCCATTGACCGTTCATGTAAAAAATACGGAACCCTAAAAACTGCAGATTTTTTAGAAAAAACGTTTTTGAAACACGCTGTTTTGCTTATGATGATTTGATGATTATTGTTTTCTAATCGGACATGCACATACTTCAATTCAATCTAACTGGAATATATTGGTTTAAAATAGGTTTTCAAGATTTCAAGTGAAGTTAAGTAATCGATCTTGGGACCGATTTCTTACGTTTGGTTTTAGATAGTTTCAGTTATTCACATTTATTTTAAAGTTAAATAACTTAAGGAAGAGGTTGGGCCTCCCCCAACCTTTGCCGCAAGGCAAACAGATTGAAAAATATAAAAACGAAGATTTAATTAAATAAAATTATATGTTTTTAAATAATAACAAAAACCCTATACATCTCCTGCTCAATTAAAACGTGCCAGTAAAGTAAAGTGTTCTGGTTTTGCTGTTCTAATAATTACTTTTTACACTTGTTTCTAAAATGCGGTATTTTTTTTTCTCTCTTAATCTTTTAATGACAGAGTGAGGTTTCTTCGTGTAATTTGTCTGTGGTTACGTATTGTAAGAGCTAATGTAACTTGTTTTTAGAAAAAATGACTTTGTGCCAAGTTTCTTGTGGCGCATTCTTCTTGGCAATCATTGTCTTTCTTTCTTTTTGGTAGACTCAAAAAAAATGACGTGTAAAAGAGCATTCAACTGCCTATTTGCTGAATAAAACACGTAAATGAATTATAAAATAATTAATTAGTTAATTGTAATTTAACAGTACTTTTTAAATAATTTGTAAATTTGATCATCTGCATAAAGGCTAATAATAATAATAACTTTACTAACTCTAAAAGATGAAAATCCCCACGTTTTCATTTCAAAATTCAATATCTCAAAAATGTCCGCCGCTAAGGCGCTAATTTAGCTAGGAGCCATCTCGATTAAACTAGCTCTCAATTGAAAATAGCTTTGTCCAAATCTGTCCTGTCGTTCAGGAGCCACGATGCCTCAGACAGACAACAGATACACACGTTAAACTGGTAACACCTCTGTTTTAGGGTCGTTGATTAATAAATGAACGATGAAAAACTTATATTTATAATTCTTAACCAAACTGGCAAATATACTTAGTTTACACTGAATCGTCAATTCTAATGCATGTGGCAAGTAGTGTATAGCATCCATTTGTTTTAATACAAAGCCCTATAAAATATCTTTGTTAGATTAAGGATTTAGAAGACACATTGGCGTATTGGAATCCCCTCGTTCCCGTGTCGCAGTAAACAAAAATGTAACAGTAGCAACGGTGGGTACCTCATCGTAAGTTAGTTTGTCGAATAATGAAAATAAACTTAACATAATGCGGGTGCGATATCACAATTGTAGACTTTATAAGCTCATCCGCCAACTGTGTGCTGGAAAATTAATTCTTTGGGTATTAGTTTCTAGTTAATTTACTGTTTGGATGTTTTCCTGAATATTTATAGCATAAAGCCTGCGCGACGTTGATCCTTGTTGAACTTGAGCTGAGCCGAACATATCTGTCATATCTAGGTATCGTACATATCTGTTACGATGGAGTCTACCACGTCTTTGCATCGAAGCAATGGTTATAACTTATGGTTTGAGACGAGCAAGGCAAGATATATGTAAGTTTTTTTTAATGCAAAAAACTAGTATTAACGGATGTAGTGTAGCGTGCCAGGATATATATCCCATAATATTTCGTTTAATTAGTTCCAAAACAGGATTAATCGTTTCAGATATAAATCTTACTGTCTGAATCACTAGCGTCAAATCCTAAACGCATTGCATCAGCATAATCCTGCGTAAGATAGAATCTATGTTATGCTTTATGTTATATGTTATGAGTGACTTTACGATATGCTTTTGAACCAAAATATTTATTTAATTTATTAAAGGTGAACGTGCCGTGTAAGCAACACGTCCGTATCTATTAACGTATCAAAGCATTTATCATATAAAACTCGGAATCAAAGAAGTTTAAATTAATGTAGGTATAATGTTTGTATCTAAAATAGCGCGAGAACGCGGAAGCATACGATTTTAATGCTGTCACAAAACGTTGCAGTATTTGGGTCGAAGGTGCTTCGGAGATTACTGGTCCGTGATGTTTGGGAGATGGAATTGAAAATGGATTTTTAGTTGATGAAAAAACATCATGCCCAGCATTCGTTGGGATCACACATTTAAAAGAGATTGTGTCGGAATATGTGATCGTCGTTTGTTGATAGTTACCATTGAATATGGGAGAAAATGTTTAAAGATTCCAATAAAATTAGATACGAATTTCATTATTAATATTATTATAACGTAAATGTTATTCAAACTTGTCTCTCGTTGAAAAAATTGAGAGATCGAGAAAGATATAGAAGTAGAGATAGAGATACTAGTTAACATTAAATTTGCGACATTACTCCACCTCATCGGCGCCTTTCTATCTCTTTCCTATTTATACCTACCTACCTAATTATACTTACCTACGTGTATATACTTATCTATACTATTTATCACATTATAAGTGACGACGGATGTCCTGATAACATTTTATTTTGATCCGACATGCGCTAATGATTAACTTTGTTCGAGAATATGCCGGTTTTATTTGGGTATGTTTGTGCGCTGATCCTTTATTTTCAAGCAATATATAAGACTAAGCAAACGGATTAGCCGTAATACCCATGTAAGAAGATAAATATTGGAAGTCTTTACAAGTCGAGATGCTGCTTTTTTTGTAGCGACCCAAATGCTGAGCGGATAGCAGAGTAATTACAATAAAAGTTTATGAGGTGTTGATCGAATAGACTAACAAAGTCGAGGTTGTTTTTAGATTTATATTTCACATGCAGAACATTTTCTGATTGCAATATACGATGTTCAGAAGCCTTTAGAAGACAAGACAGGTTTTTTCTACGATGTACTGTTGATAATGAACAACCCCTTGAACTACGTGCGACATCTTAATCTTATTTAACTTGTTAAATATATGCTCTCTGTACGGTCTCACCACCGTACATTTTTTCGTTTAAGTTGCGACCTACTTTAGGCCGCGCGCTTACGTTTAGTAAATATAGCATTTTAAGTAATTATAGACAGAGTGCATAACGAGCTCGCGACAGTTACACGTCAAGAGAAAGAATCGCCAACTTAATATCGTATTTTTATAACTTAACATTTTACGTGAATAAACCAACATCAAAACATCGTTCTTTCTCTGCACTCCAGCAACTAACTACTACAACTACAATACAGTGTACAGATCTAACAGAACTGTACATTTAATGGTCCTTCGAACCTAACAAGGTGTTTATGTGCTTTTGTGTCTCGGATACGGTGGCGAATCGGTTTGACTGGTCTCCCACAAGCGGGTCCCACCAGTTGGATTGAGAAGGCGCAAACATCGTTTAAGAGGGCTAGAGCACGGAATATCATCAACGAACTAGCGAAACTATCTGCCAGCGTAAACTACGAGGCGGATCTAAGCTGCGAAGAAATTCAACTAACTAATCAACATGAACAAACTTCAAGAACAACAAGCAAGCTTTGAAAGCATCAAAGCGTTGTGTACCAACTATAAGAAAGACAGCGCATCTAGAAAAACTCAGGATTACTTAAATAATCGGCTTACATCGTTAGATGCATTGTGGGGTGATTTCGAAAATCAACACTCGGCTCTTCTGAAAGAAATTGAAGATAAGAACATCAACTACTTTATGGAAGATATTTATGGAAAAACTAAGACAATGTATGAATCTACTAAATCAAATATACTCGACTTGCTGCACAAACTACCAAAACAAGGCAGCTCAGTTAAATTTGATCTGACGGGAGTACTGAATGACGAAACTGGAGACGATATCAGAACTATATTGAGCATACAAGAACGCAACTTCAAAGCCATTGATCGCGCTATGTCAAAAATGATCATCTCAAGCACCAACGAAAAATGGGAGCTAGAAGACAATCTTAACATCTTGAAGTCGAAGTGGGCGCCTATCGATAAGCTGCACTGGGAGATAGACAGCCTGCTTAAAGGCTCTCACGAGGACTACTACAGGATCTTTGTTGACATAGAAAGCAAGTACGATCATATGCGCAAGGAGCTGAGCAGCAAGATTTGGTCAACTGCACATTATCAACAATCAGCGCCGAGGATTGAAATTCCCGAATTTTCAGGAAACTACAATCAGTGGATCTCCTTCAAAGATCTATTCATCGAAGCCGTTCACAACAATCCAACTATCAACAAGGCTCAAAAGATGCAACATCTTAAAACCAAGCTTAGAGGAGAAGCGGAAAGACTGGTCCAGCATCTTACTATAAGCGCTGAAAATTACGTCTCCTGTTGGGACATACTTAACCAACGATACGACAATCGACGCCTTCAGTTTATTTCCTTCATGAACACTATGCTACAGCTTCCGATCATCCAGCAACCTGACGCCTACAATCTTAAGAAGATGCACGATGTTATAACGGAATGTTTAAGTGGATTAGGCAACATTGGCCTTGATACATCTACGTGGGATCCAATTATTGTGTACTTAATGACACAAAAACTAGACGCAGCTACCCACAACGACTACGTGAAGGAACTTCGCGACCATAGAGAGGTCCCAGCTTTGCACGATTTTTTATTCTTCCTGGAGAGCAAGTTCATGGCATACGAAACCATGAGACGCCCGAAAAAAGACGTGGCTATCCCACAGAAGCCATCATTCGTCAAAACTTTTAACAAGGAGCACGTAACGAAGAAACATCCTTTTAACTATAACAAAACTTACCATGCCGCTTATGGACAATGTCCTTTCTGCAATGAAAGGCACGTGTTGATGCAATGCCAGAAGTTCATCGCCCTAGATGTGTTGCAACGGAACAATACAGTTGCAAAACTGCAGATATGCAAAAACTGCTTGTTTAGCCACGGTGACAAGGAATGCAAATCTAACAAAACGTGCAAAGAATGTAATTTGAAGCACCATTCATTATTGCACAACACTTTAAAGAAAATTACTTCAACAACTAACTCGAATCAACGGCCTTCAAATCAACCACAGACTTCTTCTAATCATCACTTGGCAAAGAAGGAGATGGAGGTCCTACTAACTACAGTTAAACTTGAACTACAGGCACTAGATGGAACTTTTATCACACTTCGAGCTCTACTCGATCAAGGCTCGCAGGTGAATTTAATAACTGAGAACGCCGCACAACTATTAAGATTACCTAGAAAGAAACTAAATGCCACGATATCGGGAATAGGAGAGCTTTCCGGAAACTGCAAAGGAAAACTAAAACTTACCTGCAGGTCCTTGTATTCTGATTTTACATTTGAAACAGAAGCTATGATCATAAAGAAACTTACCAATAACTTACCCAACGCAACATTTAAGAAAACTACTTGGCCCCATCTGAACAACTTAAAACTTGCCGATACAGATTTTAACGTATCCCGCCCAGTGGATCTCTTGCTCGGGGCGGACGTATATGCCGACATCATCATGGACGGTGTGTTGAAAGGCGATCATCAGTCTCCGGTAGCCCAACAAACTCAGCTGGGTTGGATTCTGTGCGGAAAATTAACGACCTTCAATTGCCATGCAACCCTAATAGACATAAATGAACTCACAAAATTTTGGGAAAATGAAGACATAGCACAAAACAGCGAAGATGTTTCCAAGGACGAGCAATGCGAGCTGTATTATAGTAAAACAACTCAACGAGATGAAAACGGGAAGTACATCGTAAAAATGCCATTGTGCGCCAACTTCGAAGAAAACCTCGGAAAATCCAAAAATATTGCAGTATCTCAATTTCTACAACTTGAAAAAAGATTGGAAAGACAGAAAAAATTAGCTCAGATGTACAAAGATTTTATCAACGAATACGCGGATCTACAACACATGAAAGTTTCAACTTCAACTTCATCTCAAGATTGCTATTTACCCCACCACAGCGTGCTAAGAGAAGAAGCTATTTCTACCAAACTAAGGGTTGTGTTCAATGCTTCCCAAAAAACTACAAGTGGCCACAGCTTGAACAGCCTACAAGAAAAGGGTCCCAACCTACAAAGGGACATTCAAGCCTTAATAATTAAATGGCGGTCCTATAGATACGCATTCACCGCCGATATAGAGAAAATGTATCGGTGCATTTGGTTGTCTGCAGATCAACAATCACTGCAGAAGATTATATGGCGAAACTCACCGTCTGAAGTGCTACAAGAATATCAGCTGTGCACCGTCACGTATGGAACTAAAAGTGCACCTTGGCTCGCCATGAGAACCCTTAAGCAACTAGCTATTGATGACGGGCACAAACATCCAGAGGCGGCTAAAATTCTGCAAAACGAGTTTTATGTCGATGACCTAGTTAGTGGTCACAACTCGATCGACAAAGCTAAGTTACTGCAGCGGTCGCTTATAAACTTACTTCAAGGTGGCGGCATGAACCTGAGAAAATGGTCAGCAAATCACCCAGCTTTACTCGAAAATCTGTCTGAAGAACAAAAATCAACAACAACAACATTCGACTTCAAACACGAAGAAGCCATGAAAACTCTAGGCCTTGGATGGAACCCTAAAACTGACACTTTCACTTTTAACTGGAACGTGAACCATAAAGAAAAAACCCCAATAACTAAAAGAGTTCTACTCTCTGAGATATCTAAGCTATATGATCCTTTGGGCTGGATGTCTCCTGTAACTATCATAGCTAAACTTTTGTTCCAAAAGGTCTGGATTAGCAAACTTGCGTGGGATGAAGCTCTACCCATCGACATCAAAGACGAATGGCTGAAACTAAAAAACGAACTACCACAAGTAAACGACATGAAGTTAAACCGGTGGATTGGGACCTCAGACAAAGAGATCGAACTTTTGGGGTTCTGTGATGCCAGTGAAAAGGCATTCTCCTGTGTTATATACACTCGCACACAGAACGAAACCGGCATGCCAGTTGTAACTTTGTTAACAGCAAAAACTAGGGTTGCCCCACTAGCTCAAAAAAATAACTTTACCTAGAATGGAATTATGTGGCGCTCTGTTGTTGTCTAAACTTATGAAAAAAGCCATAGAAGCATACAAAGATTACAACGTAACTATAAGAGCATGGTGCGACTCCCAAGTAGTCCTGGCCTGGCTGCAAGGAGACACGTCAAGATGGGAGAAATACGTAGCCAACCGCGTCACGACGATCAAACAGATCATACCCGCTCAGAAATGGCAATACATAAAGTCAGAACAAAACCCAGCTGATTGTGCTTCAAGGGGTCTACACCCAAGCAAACTGACTAATTTTGACCTCTGGTGGCAGGGCCCTGCATTTCTCAAAACTAATGAATACAAAGAAGAACCCGTCAACTTAACTTGTCTCTTCACAACGGACATGGGGACTTCGAAGAAAACGCAGGCAACCCTAACTATAGTACAAACTGAAAACTTTATAATAACATTATTGCAAAAGCATAGCTCATTGACACGTGTAATCAGAGTTACTGCGTGGATATTACGATTCAGCGCAAATGCACGAAACAGCAAGAAATTTGACGCCGGCTACCTGACGACAGGCGAACTGACGGCTGCAACCGAACACGTGACGCGATGTGCGCAAAAAGCAGACTTTGCGCAAGAGTATAAACTATTGAGCAAGAACGAAACAGTTAATAAAAACAGCTCAATATACAAGTTGAACCCTTACCTGGATAAAAAGGGTATTATTCGGGTTGGCGGACGTTTAAACAAATCAAATTTGCCATCCGGAATGAAGAATCCGGTAATTTTACCTTAAAAAGGGCCACTAACTCAACTCATCATTCATCATGGGCATTTACAGACCCTACATGGTGGAGCCCGACAAACCTTGGCATACATAAGGCAGCGTTACTGGATCGTCGGTGGCAACAGAGCCGTCAAAGATCAACTGCGTCACTGCGTACGCTGTCTCCGCTTCAAACCCATAGACAACTATCAACTTATGGCCGATTTGCCTTCGCAGAGAACTAACCCATCAAGGCCATTTACTCACACCGGAGTAGACTTTACCGGTCACGTGGAGGTCAAAATAAACAAGGGCAGGGGTGTGAAAATCTCTAAGGGGTACATAGCAGTGTTCGTATGCATGGCTACAAAAGCTGTGCACATTGAGCTCGCATCTGACATGAGTACGGAAACTTTCATCGCGGCATTCCAGCGTATGTGTGCTCGGCGTGGAACACCCAAACATATGTACTCAGACTGCGGAACTAACTTTGTCGGCGCAGCAAAGGTACTGCGAAACGAATTTGAGAAATTCAGCCAAATTTTGTCACCAAGCTTCTTCGACGAGATTGGGAAACTGGAGGTCGAGTGGCACTTTAACGTACCTGCTTGGCCGAGCGCAGGAGGACTGTGGGAAATTTCCGTCAAATATATGAAATACCATCTTCGACGCGTACTCGGAGACCAGAAGCTAACTTACGAGGAATTCACAACACTGTTGACAAAGATCGAAGCTTGCATGAACTCTCGACCGCTCTGCCCCCTCACTGAAGACCCAGACGAATTCTACCATTATCTAACTCCAGGGCATTTCTTGACGGGGTCTCCTACATTAGCGTTACCGCTCTCCGATCACTGTGACGTAAGAAGCATCCACTTACGCCGGCGATGGCAACTTACTGAACATATGATGCAACGATTCTGGAAGCATTGGTCAAGTGATTATTTATCTCTACTACAAAAACGAAGCAAGTGGAACAAACCAACGAAAAACATCAAAGAAGGCGATATCGTGTTGGTGAAAGAAGACAACTTGCCCCCGGGAAAATGGGCTCTGGGTCGTATACTGAAACTTCATCCTGGGGCAGACGGTTACGTAAGAGTTACCACAGTGAAAACTCAAAACAGCACCATCAAGCGCCCTATCGTAAAACTAGCTCCGTTACCAGTAGAATCCGAACACTGCCCCGAAGACATTCAATTAACGCCGAAGGCAGTAGACAACAAAGAAACTGAAACAAACGCGAAGAAACCTGCACGCTCTGCGCCCAGAAACGTATCGAAAAAACAGTGCTTTTTTACATTGTTTACAACATTCATAACTTTAGGTGCACTGATAAATGGGTCAAACGCCGCCGACTACACGTCAACGGCTCAAATTACATCTCTCGAACCCGAGCGGCCGGTTTACTATGACTCAATGGGCAAGACACAAATCATACACAATGAATGGACATTACTGATGTACTATAACCTAACAAACTACTGGGATGGCATTCGTCGTATTAAAACTTACCTTCTTGGAATAGACGACTGGTGCCAGAAAACTGATCCCAGATATTGTAAGACTACCCTTGAGCAGCTATACCACGAGATGAAACTACTCGAATACTATAACACTATTTTGTTAGCCCCACATAAACATCTAACAAATCGAAAAAAACGTGGACTCATAGATGGAGTGGGCTACTTAACAAACAGCTTATTTGGTATCCTGGACCAACGGTTCGCGGAAAAATACAAGGAAGATATTGAAGCAGTCCAAAACAACGAAAATCATTTACTGGAACTAATTAAAAATCAAACAACGATAGTAGAACTGGAAAACAGCGTTTTGAAAAAACATGAGGACAACATCAAGAGGCAATTTGACGTGATAGAAAACTTCATGAATCAAACCAATGTCAACTTCGCGAAGATTGAGACAGAGATAGAAATAGCAATGGCAACAAGCTATTTCAATTCGGCAGCTTTATCTGCATATCTACTGATAAACAACTTAAATACCGTGCAAGAAATGCTTTTCAATTCTTTAACTGACGTTTATAAGGGACACATAGACGTGCACCTGGTCACACCAGTCAACCTAGTTAAACAACTGAGTGAAATCTCTGGAAAACTGCCGAAAACACTATCTCTGCCAGTTGACAGCATTCGAGAAGACATTAAGGACCTCTACAAGCTACTATACATCAAAGCTAGAGCAACAGGTAGTTTTTTCCTCTTTGAACTTCATATACCATTGATCTCGGACGAAGACTTTTCATTGCATCGTGTTATACCATTACCTATCAAAACCAACTCGGGGTTTACCATCGTGCAAACAAGTTCGACATACATCGCTGTAAACTTTCAGAAAAATACGTACGTTTCATTGCTAAAGGACGACCTGAAACAATGTGTTCAAATGAAGCCGGGAAACTTTATATGTAACAAGAATTTACCTGTCTTCAACTTACATAACAACAATATTCCGTGCGAGGCGAAGCTATTAAGTCATCGCGCGTCGTCACCATGTGACGTCACGGCAACGTCATGCAAAGAGGCTTGGTTCGAGTTGCATTCACCAAACGCTTGGCTTGCAGTGTGCTGTGAAGAATGCACACTGCGAACAATATGTGAGAATGACGTCACGTCGTACACAATGAAATCTTCGGGGCTAGTAACTTTAGCCCAGGGGTGCGTGATGCAATCTAATTACTTAACTATTCATTCTCACAATGAATACAATAGCAGAGTCAAGATAGACTACAACATCAACGTGCCTTCATTAAACTCGTCGGTGAACAAAATTGTGAACCTAACATATCAGAACATCCTCGGTTCCTATTTATCGGAAACCCAAGACACAGAGGAGATCTACAAAAAACTACACTACCAGAAGGAAAACGAGAATCAACTCCCCTCTGTGCTCACGACCCACGACATCCATCAATACGCTGTCTGCTATTCCCTTCTGGCAGCCGCCATCGTTGCTGTCACTCTGTGGGCAGTGGGAAGGTATTACCCACACCTCTGTATAAAATGTTAACAGCAAAGCCAATGCTCACTGCAATCAATGAAGCCATATTACGAAGATATGGAGATGCAACCTATACCGAGAACAACCAATCCCCGCCGAGTGAAGACACCCAGACTGCCGAGAAGCCAGGCGCAGGCCTCGCAGCGACAGCCCGCGCCAAACGACAACGTGGCATTCAACTTAGATTAACTTAATCATAACTATTTTGTAATGGGTTTCTTTCTCTTGAATAATTATATTTTGTTTCTTCCCTTAGCTTAGGGTTGCCAACATGTACGGTCTCACCACCGTACATTTTTTCGTTTAAGTTGCGACCTACTTTAGGCCGCGCGCTTACGTTTAGTAAATATAGCATTTTAAGTAATTATAGACAGAGTGCATAACGAGCTCGCGACAGTTACACGTCAAGAGAAAGAATCGCCAACTTAATATCGTATTTTTATAACTTAACATTTTACGTGAATAAACCAACATCAAAACATCGTTCTTTCTCTGCACTCCAGCAACTAACTACTACAACTACAATACAGTGTACAGATCTAACAGAACTGTACACTCTCAATCAATTAACTAATATAAATATAATACCTACTGTTCTGTAGGTATATGGTTTGTTTCCAGTTCTACAGATTTTCATTACAAATTCCTTTATCTCCACAGATTCAATTCTACAGTTTCGTAATTCTACTGATGGTAATACTTGGGTAAAGATACCTACCTGTTCATCCATAAGAACCGTCTCTATCACCTTTAGAATAAAAATGCGATATCATCTGAAAGTTAAGTTTCAGTACGATTTCCGAGAATATTCTTTCGCAAAAATGACATTCCAACGCCATTTCTAGAGAAGCGCATTCAGGAATAATGGTATAAAATGCGAATGTGAATTTCAACTGGAATCTGAAACGGTATTCGTACTTAGCTCGGACAAATCTGAATTGGGCGCGTCGTAAAATAATGTTGAGTCGGTATGAGGACTTCGTTGGCATAATTTCAAAGCTTCTAGTTACAATCTTCTAGATACAAAGTTTTTATTTTAGGTTTGGTTTAGGTAGGTTATGTAGTATATTATATGTAATTAAATAGGTACTTGCTTAGTAGGTACTCTAATGGTTCAACTCACTTCAACTGTGAGGGTTTCCTATTGCTTTAGGTCTCTGTGAGATCTCGTTTCGTTTGCTGATTGAGTGGTATCAACTGTGAATCCTGATTGTTATTGCTCTGAATTACTTCTAGTGAGCCTGTAAACATGTCATTTATGAAATTACTAGCTATTGCCCGCGACTACGTCCGCGTAGATTTCAATTACCGCTATCCCGCGGGAACTATATAATTTTCCCGAATAAAAAGTGTAAAAAAGAAGGTGTGAAGGTGGCAGGTGAGGTTTCCACACTTGATGTTGTGCCTGCTAGCTCCCAGGGACGATGGATTCGGCTGGGGCTCAGTCAGGACAGAACCCGAAGGTCTCAAAAAAAAATAATTAAAAAATCGGTTCAGGTGTTTTTGAGCGCCACGCGCTTGTGTTAGACCTAAAGCGCGAACAGGTAACAAGAAAAAAAAATAGGCTATCTAAAGGGAGATGAATAAAAATGTTGTTTGCACTCACAACTCGGTTGTTTTATTTTTTTAGCACTTAATGACTACCTAATCAGAATTTTACAAGATTCTTGGATTGGGGGTTGCAGGAACAATAATTAGACAGTTTATAAGTATGGTCCCGTGGGGCACACACACACAACTTCCTTGTAGTCTTAAAAAAAAATAAAAGAAGAATATATATAAATATAATCTAGCCGCCTGATTTCTTCCTACCTCGGACAGGGACGATGTTAAAGGGAGAGTAAAAAAAAAAAAAATTAAAAAAAGAATCCTATGGGGCCTGGTGCGAGGCACAAAAAAAAAGGAAGGCCGTCACCTGTGCTTGTGGTGGGTGTGACAGGTCCACCGACGCTCTGGAGCAGCACCGTGAGAAGGCTGCTGAATTGAAGCTGCGCACCTCCTGGGCACACTCGATCCTCGCCAAGCACCGAACAAAGTCTGCAAGCGAAGGTGATGTCAGCCAAAGAAAACAGAGGTAGATTTGAAGGTAGACAGGAGTTAAGAGTTGCCACGAAACAATTTTGCACAAGCTTACTTACTCGGAATATGGAAAACAGGGAGGAAGCCGTAGGGAAAGCTTCTCCGTAAGCGCAGGCGGCAAGGGAATTAGCAAACTATTCCCTCGGGATCTGGTGGCGTCGCGTACTAAAAAACGAAGGTTATAATTAGATGCCATCGCAAAGGAACAGAAGCCACGATTGCAACGCAGCATTGGTTGTACACTCAAACACTTACCTGGGAGCTCAGGGTGACGGTCTGGACCTTTGAGGAGTTCCTTTCTTGCGAATTCGAAAACCGAGATAGAAAAAGGACTGATCCTGTGTGATGCCGAATTTAAATAATCAATTCTGCTTAGGCCCGCGCCGATATCGATAAATTTATCGAGCGCTTGCACTATCGACATTGATGATCAGCCGCGACAAACACAACCCCTGATCACTGGTTATAGGAAATCCTTGATTTAAGCCCGTGTGTCCCAATTGACTCCAAATTTTATAAAATGATAAACTTGTGGCACGCCATCATTTGTTTATAATGCAGGGAAGCAAATTTGACAAGAATCTCGATAACGATACCTTCCAGCAAAACAGCTACGCACTTCACTATTTAGGGAGTCCATAGACAATGTAGAATTCGTGGGTCAAAAACTAATTATCAAACTTTCACAAAACCTTGTAATTAATTAGAATAATTTTGAGGAAAGGAAGGACTTTCTATTTAACGTTACCAGAATTAAAACAAAATAGTACATATTGATTTTTGAAGGAAATCCCTACGTTAGTCGATGGTGATTGACCCCGCTCTAGCTAGATGGCGCTGAGAAACAAGATGTCACGTGTCTCAATAGGTGGCGCTAGCCGTAACGAAATTGAAGCGTTACAAAAGTAGCCTATGTTATTCCTCAATATTCAAACTATATTACCAAATTTCATTTTTTCCCATGAAGGGGTAACAAACAGACAGACAGAGAGACAGAGTTACTTTCGCATTTATAATATTAGTTAGGAAGTTAGGATTCATGAGACTTTGATGAAATCATACAACAATTATTTTATAGGGCTGCGCAAGCATCGTGGCAGTTAGTTAGTATACATATTGGATTCGCGGTTGTTTAATTTTGCTGTGAGATTGCAAAAATCTACACACAAACGGGGAGAGGTTTCGGATTACTATCATTCTCTGGTTTTGTACGTTTTCTTTTCAATCTAGTCGCTATCTCTCTGATTATTTGGCAATGTCATTACATAAACTGCTATAGTGAAGTTCAAAAGAAATGTTAAAAAATTAAAACAAACCAAATTACCTTTATTATTTCGTAATCACAATCACGCACTTTTAAAGGACAACCATATCCTATCAACAGTTTATAAATACCCAAAAACCTTGTATTACGTACAATATTTTTTTTCATTTTTGCTACTTCTATTGAACTCCACTATACGTATGTACTTACCTCTAAGGCCGTCTTGCGTGAGTCTGGGTTATAGGTACAGGTGCGTTGGTGGGCAGTGTTCGTTTCGCCACCGCCGAAGCGTGTGCTGCCAGAGTAAGGACTACGGATTAGTGCGAAACATGTCGGGCTGTACTCGGCTGACATACGTGTGTGATCCGTTTATTTCACTGTGATTGAATCTCATGGTAGTTTCTCGTAGTTAACTCATTAACTTAAAGATAATTTGTCGTAATTGTATCGTCTGACTAAAAATTAACTCCGAATGAGTCAATTAAAGATTGACGCAAGACAGCCAAAGTATCTTGTAGAGACAATATCAGCAAATAGTATACGTGCGTCTGTCTGTCTGTACCGTACTGTTAATTGCTGTCACTGTACTTGTTATACAGAGCATATCTAACAACACCTTTTGTTTACGATGTGCTTGAGATGACAAATTATGCATTTGCTAGTAAGAAAGTATATATTAAGCGACTAGCTGTCCTGGGATACACTGCGGTGTGACACCGGTGTTATGATAGTTTTTGCGATTTGAAAAAGTAGTTAGAATTAAGGTGTGAATTTTACTTTGGACTGCTTTTTAACCGACTTCAAAAAAAGGAGGAGGTTCTCAATTCGTCGGAATATTTTTTTCATTTTTTTATGTATGTTCCCCGATTACTCGAAGACGGCTGGACCGATTTCAAAAATTCTTTTTTTTTTTTGAAAGGGTACTTTCTAGTTGGTCCCATTGTCACCAAGTCAGGATCTGATGATGGGAAATCGAGGGCAACCCTCAAATTTTATAGGGACGGATCATGTGTTTCATATATTTTCGAAAGGTATTCAAGTACTTGCGTCTGGTAGTCATCATCTCGTGTTGATGAGGTGATGATGGAAGGTACAACTCCTTAACGATTAGGAGTTGGAGGATAATATTTTAAATATTAACGTAACTGAAAATTGTGAAATAAAAAATCTTTTAACAAAAAGTAAAACCGCCTTCAAAAATAAAACCCCCAAAAAGCCATGAGTTTTACGGCCTAGCAGAAATACGAAGTCGGTGCGGTGCTAGCGGAATATTCTTGGAATGAAGCATTATTCATTAGATTATTTTACGTTTTTTTTCTGAGGTTTTTTTTTTTCACTTTCAGCGACGTGCTGACATTTTATTTTTGAAGTCTCATGTCTACACATCAGTAATCTCGTCTTACGTAGTAGTGATGCTACAAGTTTTCTAAGTAACTTCATGATAAAACATTGTAATAATACTTACCGAAAATGTTATTAATACAAATAAATGTTCTTATTAACAAAAGCCAGAAAAAGCCCGTTCGTACTGTCATGTGCTACCTAAGTGCTACGATATTATTACCGATGAAACATAGCAAGAACCATCTCGATTGAATACTGGCCTTTGATTAAAAAAACAGCGGATAATTCGGTATATTCGTTTATGAGCTACGATGCCACAGACAGACATACAGATACACAGAGACACACGTCAAACTTCTAACATCTCTCTTTTTACGTCGGAGGCTAAAAATTACACGAACATTGCGTTGCGTGAGATTGAAATCAAGACACGGCTCGACTAATTTATTTGTCTTCGTTCCATTAAAACTTACTTACCGAAATGTAAATGTACGAGTACTGCCTAATTATGTACACCTGCTTCTGAAATTCACTGACACCTTGTTGCAGTCAAGAGTAGATACACTGTTTCAGTCACCTCAGTGTCAATATCAATTTCCGCAAGCAGCATAGCCGTGACTATACGAACGATAACTCAAGACAACTCTTTCCATTGCTCGGTTAAGGCGCACACCTTACAGGCGTCAACTACCAAGACACGCAATGCGCTGGAAAATTACCTCCCACGCCACCGGTGGTACGTAGCCCTGTGTCTGTTCCTATAGCTTCATAATCCATAGCTATACAAGAGACTAGCCATTGTCAAGGCGCGCTGACATGATTTGTGGAGTACTTGACATTGTGTCGGATGGCGTGAAAGTGTAGTATGTAGTTTAATATTTACTTTAGATGATTACTAGTATACTACTTAGCAAGCGTTACGATCTCAATGTTTTCGATTTCTTTAAGGTTTTTTCTACGTTTCATTACGTAGGTACATCTTTGTGCCAATCAGTGTTACGTATTCATTTGTTTTTTAAATGTTTGGACACTTATCCAAATATTACGGCCTATCCTTGAGCTGATCGATTCAATAGTATAACTTTGGAAGCTTCAATTTATTCGACAAACACATAGTTATCAAAGAAAATTGTTGTAGTGTTTACGTTGACGCTGTCAAAGTCAAACCTACACACGCGAGGACCCACCTTTCTATTTAATGAGTAGTTGCGCATATTCGGGCGTTCCGTGTACTTTACTGGGGCTCGATAACGGCCCGAAATGGTGTTATAATGGCGTTTTAATAGTGCCCCGGAAGCTCCAATACTGTGATAAACACCGGGGTTGATCTTAGTGGCTTTCGCGTTAATATTGCACGAGTTCAATGTGTTGCTTTGAAATGTAAGTGGCTGAGAATTTGCTTCCCGAATATATAAAGTCACGTAAGGATTGGATGTGCGATTCCAAGTTTAGAATCAGGTGGATATGGTGGGACTGAGGGTAGGACGACTGAAGCCGATAAAAAAATAGGTTTCTGCACTTTTCCTTATTATTATTTTTTACTTCATATAATAATTAAAAGGAAATCTTTATTAATTAACTTTAACCAAATCTCAAGCTCTTCCGTGTGTGCTAATTTTTTAAAAAGACATTTACAGTTTCGCTTCACGCGCTAATAAAGATTAAGTAAACACTATAGCTATACTAGTAGCTAGATGTTCAGTTTGTGTTCAGTTCAAATGTTATATTGTATTAGACGATCTTTTATATCCATAGAATCTACAAAATAACTGCAATTTATTTAAACGGCTGAACCGGATTTCGGTGAAACTTAACTATAAGAAAAGAACCATCACGATTGAAATAACTTTCGATTACATAAACGACATCAAAATTGGGTTATCCGTTTAGGAGTTATGATGCCACAGACAAACAGTTACATACACACGCCAAATTTACAACACCCCTATTATTATTACTTCTACGAGTTCCACATCGGAATTTACAGCACAAATCTTCACCAAACCCTTTATTTATCTCGATCCATTCTACGTAGTACGTAATCGTCAAGTCAAATTGAATAAGGCTCTGTGTAACTTACAAAATAGTAGCTGTAGCAGGCCTTATTTAAATTTGATGTATCAAAGGAATCAATCTTGTTAGAAACAAACGTACAGCGAAAGAGCATCGTCATCTATTATTTAAATTCGCGTGGCGAAGACATAACTTCTTATCTTCCAAATAACTTATTGTACGGCGTTGTGGTTTGTCGTAAAACATATACTTACGACTACTACGACTATAAAAAGTTATTGTAGTAGTAACCAATGGACCTCAAGTAAAGTGAGTTAGACGTGAGTTAGGTAGTGTGATGAAATGCCGTCTTTTTGTATTTGTAAGCCCTCCGTAGGTAGGTACGGCACCCGACTGCGCAAAAGTTAACGTAGTTCCTAATTAAAGGACCGGGCTCAGATTTTTTTTTTATTTATTACCGGTTTTTGTCGAGGGTTTTTTTAAGTTTTTTTTGTCACTTTTTACATAAAATGTAACATTTCAGAAATGGCTGAACCGATATTTTTTTTATTGATAATTGATTGAAACATACTCTGCGTAGCTATCCCTGCCATAAAACTGTAAAGAAACGCTGCTTAGCTGTAGGATTAGTAAGTAAGATGGTGGTAGGGATCCGGACGGATCTCGCACAATTTCCTACCCGCCTTACCAACCATTTAGGGAATAGGTATGCTCGTTTTTTAAAAATCCCTAAGAATTAAATGCAGTTTAATTCTAAGAACATCTGTGCACAATTGCTCATAACCAGAGGATTGGAGCTATGAACCGTTCCCACGTAATTAAGGTGTTCAAATATAAAAACAAGTGAGCATCGCCAGCGAGCAAGACTAATATTTTATTATCTCGCTTTTTGCTCATAAACCACACTAAAGCCCAGTCTCATGGCATTATATTAATCGCAGGACGCTGTTTATCTGGACCTAATCCCGAGGGACGCGTCCTAATGGAAATATTACTTACCGAACTCGGTATTAAAGCTATTTATGGAATGTCCTAGTAATTCAAAGGATGCTTTTATGTCTTGTTTATTGCTTTTTTGTGGGCATGTGATTATGAAGAGCGCGGCAGGTGGTCCGGCTAATGTTATTAAGTTCTTAATTTAAGTATTTTATTCAATAATCTACATGAGTACCTTGTTTTAAGTATAAATTCCTATAGGCATTAAAAATGATGATGATGGTATTAGAAATTTTGAATTGATTCAGGCGTAGCTTTGCGGAGGTCCATGTTACAAGTAATGGATTAAATTAGTTTGCTCCTCCGCGATGTATTAGAAATTACAAATGAAAATTAGCACATAAATTCCGAAAAACTAAGAGGTATACTACGAGCCAGGGCTCGAACTGATGACTTTCTGCTTGAGAGGCCATAGGTCAAACCGCTGGGCTACAACGGGTTTTCGTGCAGTCACCTGCACAATTCTGCGGAGAAATTCAATGGTGTGTGTGAAGTTCCCAATCCGCAGTGGGTCGCTAAGCCGTCTCATACTGGGAGGAGGCCTGTGTCCAGCAGTGGGACGTAAATAGGCTGAAGATGATGATGATTAAATATGAATTTATTCCTTAATTTTTAGGGCGAAAAGACATATTTTCTCAACGTCTATGTTACTCATACTTACTGGACGTAATTGCGTAATGTAGCCCAAAAACAAAACGCATGTTTTATTTTTCTTGTCCTTTCTGTCGAGTAACAAAGGCTGTGGTCACGAGCAAACTCCACTCAACCGTTGCAATGCCGAAACGTCGAGGTAAATAAAACGTGTGGGTGTGCGTCATATTTCTAAGTATACGACAACATTTATATAAAGAAAAATCCTGACTGACTTACTGACTGACTGACTGACTGATCTATGCCCAGAACAAACCCCTGGACCCAGAAAGCCGAAAATTGGCATAGAGGTTCCTTTTATAATGTACACCCGGGATACACGTACAGGCGGGATTTTTTGAAATACAGAAATAATATACAAGTGCGCCTTTGTACATGTATCTTGTATTTATTTCTGTATTTTCTGTGCAATAAGGCGTTTACTTACTTACTTGTACATTGGCAGGCCTCTTGGTTTTATCGTTCATGGTGTTACTGTACAAAAATATTACGGTTTTTGTGTCTAATCATTACAGTTTCAAAGATTTGACAGTTTCAGGTATGACAGTCGGACAGACAGACAGCGGCGTCTTAGTAATAAGGTCTCGTTGGGTAAGGAACGTTAAAAAGTTGGAACTCTGTGTATGATACCCATTAATATTTTGTAACACCAAGGGTCTCGATGAAGGATCTGATCCCATTAATGTCCTTGTTTGCTATGACGTGACCTGCGACAAAGCAACAATTACTTGTAAAACGTAGACAATGAATGTTAAACACCGTTTGTTTTCGTCCATTGTTTCACTTCTGACGGTTGCGTTTCAAATAATGTTGGTACGTTCTATGGCGAGTGTGTTTGAAAGATATGCTGATAATTCATTATCATGTGTTTTAATCGATGTTTAAATAAGAGTACTTAATTATAAGCCACAAAATATATCGAACACGTAACTCAATTATTACTATCAGTTTTAAATTACAATTTCAATTATTAGTTTCAAATTACATCATGTATAGCTTAATTCGCCCGAGGCAAGTTACGAGCAAATATATCGGATGCTTGGGTAACGTATAAAAACATTCCACTTGAAAAAAGTGTAAGTTTTAACTTAACACCCTCATGCAAGCCATTCACATACTCATACTCCGCGTAGCTATTCCTTCCATACATCTGTGAAGAAACGAGGAAGTATAAATTAGGTGAGGCGTGAAATTCCTCTGCGTGCCGTCAATCCATACAAAGGTTTGTATGACGGAATTAAAATTCTTCGAGTCCGAATAGGCGGTAAACTAGCGTAGCTGCCACTTAAGCATTTTTGGATACATTTCAAATAAAACACTTGCGTTTTTAGATGCGGACGGTTTGCGAAGAATTACAAGAGAAGTCCCAAAGTTGCTCCCTGAGGTACACTCTTTTGTGAAACAAAATACACTCAAAAGCAAAAAAAAACGGGTCACTTTGTATGGAATTGTTCATACAAAGTGACTCGTTTTTATTGCTCTTAAATATATTTATACATGAACTAATATTTTTTGTTTACTTTGATGTGTTCCTAGATACGACAGTCGATAGATTTGATGTAGCGTTAAAAAAATTATAATGATAAATTATGGGTTTGTAAAGATCTCAACGTTTTACTTTACTTCGTAAGTATCGTATTACTGTAATGAATCCAGTTAACCAGATACAAATATCAAGCATCTGAATTTTCAATCAAAAATATTTCAAAAGGACATTTTTGAAAGCGTCCCGCTTAAAACCGAAACAACGTAACTCCGCTCCAAATGGTTCATTAGAAGACCTAATCGACTAATACAATGAATCCTTTTAAGGGGTATCGGCGTATCCTTTAAGTGTTTCCAGCTGGCTTCCATAAAGTCCGTGATAAGTCCGAGATAAAGCACAGCCGAGTGCCGGCTCTTGCTGATACCGGTAATAGAACATACTGTTTTATTAAAGTTTATTCCGAGGGGTGACTCGTAAAAGTTGTCGGGAAATAAGGACAGGCTCTGTAACAGTAAAAAGACTGCCGTAGAGTGACCACTCTACGGCTGTCTTGCTTGCTTGCTTGACTGTACAAATGCACCTATCTTAACTTATAATTAGGACGCGGGCCGGGCACCCGTGGATGATTTGTTTCGAGCCTGATTGTGGCTATCTGGCAAGCAGCATGCCTGCTGCAATCATTGACAGCTAGTAAACCTGTGATCCTAAAAGTACGAATATTAAAATCCTAAAAGTAAAGTACTATTGCCGCAAGTATTTATTAAACCTACGTTTTTTCCCTATTAAAAGACCACTATATTATGCGGTATTATGCGTTGCGCTAAAAAACGTAAACAAAGACTATCAACTAAAGGGATAGCTGGCTTATACTAAAGAGCATTGAATCGGAAATATCGGAATACATTCTGCACTCCACGCAGTCGGCTCAGGTGTTTAAACTAGCTTTCCTCTACTTCTCTTAACGTAGATATCTCTAAATGGTATTCAAACAAAAAATCTGACGTTCACACTTTTTCAACGAACGTGGCCGTCTCGTTAACTTTTTACAAATAGAGGGTGCACAAAAACCAGAGGTAAAATAAACCATAGCAAGGGTCACTTAGGGGTGTGGCGCGGTAATGTATTCAAGTGGTCGGGTATTGTGATATTAATTCGCTTTATGACCAGCGAATTTTCGCGAATTTTTCACAAAGCCGTGTATAAATAACCCCGTAGATAAAGTCGCCACGTGATGTTTGACAGATTTAGCACGCAAGATTATTTAATACAAAATACATGTAACTTGTTTACGCTAGGCGGAGTACGCAAACATGTTGGACGTCAATTACTGTTAAGCTGAAAGAGCAAAGGGCCTTTCCTAAATCTCGTGTGATATCCCGATATTTGCAGGTTATTAGGGCGCGTTGAGGGTCTGATCTTCACGTTCTCACGACGCTGCCCGCCCTTTTGCCGGTGGAATTATTCCGTGCGTGTAAACACCGCCTTACAGGAAGGTCTCGTGTTTTGCCGCAAATTTATGGAGGTTCAAGTTACACTCATTGACGGCGTGTTATTAGTCGAATATTGAGTCGAAGGAGAATATCTGGGACTGACTGCGAACACTCGCAAATGGGTGATGTAATCATGCTATGCACAGCGCAGCGGCATTAAGAATGGGGTGTTATTGCTTTGACCAAACTTGTGTGCCAACTTGAGTTGCGTCTTGTATGCGTCTAATCCTACGCCACCAACGTCACAGTGCCAAGACTGCAGCAACCAGCCCCATACGATCAGGTATTTAGTGCGACCGTGCTTATGTACCAGAAGATAACGGAACGTGTATTTTGGGTTTAAGTGATTTAAAAAAATCCTATTACTGTGAAATTCTTCCGGAAGGCAAACAGCTGTCCATTCATATGCATTCAGGAATTGGAACCACTAGCCCGTCGTAAAAAAAAGCTTCTACCGAAAATCACGCTGGTCGGTTACATACTTCATGTCAAAGTTTGCAAATACGAGATAGCAAAGTCGATTGTAAAATGTCGTCGTGACGCTATTTGCCACTGGAATTTTAAAGTTACTTTTAGTTTCGACTGCTCGTTTTCTCATGAGTATTTAGTTGTTAATGATCATTGAAATAGTGAAAAAGGGATTGAGTACCTAGTTATTACATAGAATGTAATGAGAATATAATACGTAATGTTTAGTAAATTTGAATTTATTTCTATTAAAATTTGTACCAACACTACAAAAGTATAGATAAGTACCTAAATTTAATAAGGTTTCGAGTTTTCTTTTCCCTTTTTTGATATACTTGGTCTGTGGCTGTAATATTTCGAACTACTTACACAAAATTTCCTATTTTTTGGTTAAATTGTGACACATTTTCGAAAAAAAAAACTGTAGGTATCACGACGTTTCGATATCCCGGTTTACTCATAAGAACGAGATTTATTGTTTGGGGATTATATGCCGCAGCGGCCGCGGCTAAGTGTTTTCCGGAGCCAAAAAGGCTTTTATTCTCATATCCGTCTGAGAAATTAATATGAGATTCTATTCTTATGAAATACTTTACAAACAGCCGTCAATTTCTGCGGAGCTGTTTACCCTTTTGAGGATCTCTATGTTTAATGAGTTCGTTACGAGCAGAGATTGAATGTGCGACTCTGATACTGCAGTCTTCTGGGAAATGTATATTTTATTACTATATTTAGGAGTATGAAGAGACCTAGTGGGGATTGAAGTTTTCTAGATTATTATGCGCTGTAATGAAACTAACTCAAACGGATATGATAAAATTTTAAGTCACTGAGGAAACTGTCCCAAAAAAATACATCTTAATTAATTTATTGAATCAAGCGTTCAGGCGTTACTTAGCGTAGATCCGTATTTATTAACTAAAAACAATTTTGCGGGTGGTAAGACCTTGTGCGAGGTCCGTCCGGATCGCTACCACCATCTTACTCGCCAATCCTGCCGCTAAACAGTGCCCCAAGCACGACTTGTCGAATCCTGCGTTACGTTACGGTTATCGTATCGAGATCGAGAAATCTCATACTAAATTTTAGTTCCAAATACGCTCACGGGCGGGCGCTGTTCCAAACGTCATACAAACTCGTTATAGTTTACTATTCGAGTTTACGTGACGCAGGATTCGACAAGTCGTGCTTAGGGCACTGCAGTGCTTGCACTGTTTTGTTCCGGTGTGGAGAGTAAGACAGCCGGTGTAATTACGGGCACAAGAGGCATTTCATCTTAGCTCTCTAGGTTGGCAGCGCATCTGCAAACCCTCCGGGGTTACGGGTGTCTATGGGCATTGGTGATCACTTACCATCAGGTGACCCACTTGCTCGTTTTCCTTCCTCGTCGTATAAAAAAAGTGACAAAATAGTTTCATCTGTGCGGCAAATGTATATTTCCATGCAACACCTCAGCCTCCACTGCTACACGAATCAACACATGCCACACAGACCCAAGTATCACCACCACCACTAAACTAAACGTTACGCGTTTCGGCACTCTCTACTCTACGTAGTCTGGTGGTTGTCACTCGTGGTCGCGGGTGAGCAAATATATTTTTTTAGTTCTTACATCTTAATTACCGTAATTGACGTGACCCTGCTTTATTGCTATAAGTTTGAAGGTGCGATCAATAGAGGCAGTTGCGGGCTCTGGGAAATTTGCCTTATAAAGATAAGGTACTTAGCTGAATGGCCACCGGATGCCGGGAGCTTTAATGCCGAATGCACCTAAAATGCCTGTCATACCATACGGCAACGAGACTTTAACTTAAAACTAGGTTTTCATGTTAGATCGGCATTTCTTGATTTCAGGTTCTGTCCCGGACAGAACTGTGTCAAGGGGCAGCAGAAGGAATTGGAAGTCGGCATGATACGCTATCGGATTTATAAAATTTATAGACGGTGAAATCTATTTGTGTCGGCGTAATGCCGTGGAAGTGTTGTGAAATATGTATTGGCTCCTGCTCGCGTCTGAGTAATCTATAAGTTATGGTGCTCACCGGAAAACTAATTCGAAATAAATTTAGGGGTTTGAAGCAGACGCTCCCGGTGTCGAATCACAATGTTATATATAATATTTTGAATAAGGAGCTATTAAATTAATCGTTGAGTAACGAAACTTTAATTGTGTAGCGGTTAGTTACTTAATAATTATGAATTAGTAGGCGTCTCCGAGTTTCATATTTTTTTAAGCTAAGAGTTGTTTTGATTTTTCCTTGGGAATAACCTTGCATCGAGCCTTCTACTCGCTAGTGTAACAATAGTAGAGCAGTTCATTAAAATTAATTAAAGTAACGTTCTTTCATTTCAACCCCTTTTTTTTTCCAAAAAGGTCACCCATTCGTCAAAGCGAAGAGCATTTCACATGCACGCCTAATTAACATGCTTTTAAAACTTTCACTATTAAAGCTCTAGAAAACGGCTTAAAAAGCATTTCATAGCAGCTTGAATTCTAGCAGGGATGCTCAAGTTCCAGGCCCATTTCATAGCTAAGCTTTTTAAAATGAATAAACATACCTACTTGGATACACCTTTCAAAGATGCCGTCTTATTGTGACTAAAATATGAGTACTTAGTAGTTTTCCTGGCTTACCGTGATACAGTTAAATAGTCTAGCTAAGGATAAAGACGTAGAAACGAAGAGAGATATTTTCTTGGAAAAGGAAGACACGTAATCAACGTATTCCATCTTCCAGCTTGGCCTTGTGGTGTCTTTAATGGGCAGAGACGATTACGTATTATTCCCAATAAAAAACAGGTGATCGAAGCTTTCCTTTTATAATAACGTGAGTACCTACTTTACATACCCAAACGCGATTGTAATGTGAGATATCTTCGTGGTGTAACTTTCGCTCTTTCCACTTGTTCATGCAAGCATGGTGCCTTAGATAATTAAAGCACCTTAAATCCAGTTTTCATTAAGGCAGTAGTTTCGTGCAACTAGCATTAGGTAGGTACATTGCGGCGCCAGATCACTTATAATTCAGTTACAGTTTCACGAACCCGCAATGCAATGGTAGTTGCACGAAACTGCCTTTATAATGGAAACTGCGCTTAACGCTTGTAAGCCAGGCTTATAGCCAAAGGTACCTTACCTACTTGTAGTCAATGTGACCGTTGGAATCGCTTTATCAAGTAATTGTGGGGGTCAGTATGGCCCAAGTTGTAATGTAACAAGGGTACGTTAATGGTTGAGTTCCAACTGGAACCACTTTACTTTAGAAGGACCTATGCCAGTTTACCGACACTTGAGATTGTAGCCTTAGCTTGCAATATATAGGAGTTTTAATCGAGAATGTTTTAAAAATTAAAATAAGTCTTTTGAAATGAAAAGGAAGTACCTCTAATATAAGTTGAGCGGGCATCATCGTTAACATTACATCAGTAGTTATAATTATGACGTACATGTTGTTATTAGTTTTCTAGTCTATTAATACAACAATAATAATGTTAAACGAAATACAGGCGTCTTTCGTGTGAACTCACTATTCTATTTTGACCGGTCCACAGACCTCCATTTGCGCGATCAGGGTCAAGACATTTTTTGCCTAGTAAAATGAAACCAGAGTATCTATCTGCGTAACACATGTTGACACCGGGTCATGTACCCTTTTTTGTACCTACAAAGATGGAAACAAAAAATTACTACCTATTAAAAAAATGTGTTAAAATAAAGCAGTCCAAATTCTTTGTGGAAAGTAACGCCTCGCCTCTCCAATATTTTTTCTTTCATCAGAACTTTAATTAATTTTCCCGAGTGACTTTTAAACGGACTTTCGTGCGACTAAACAACAAAGTCGACGGCGTCGAATATAAATCAAATTCTCATAATTAAAGACACATGGCCGTTACGTAATCTGTTCACGCAGAGCATAAATAAAAACATCGGTCGGCTAAGGTCGTGAAATTTACGACAGGTGCAAATAAAGAGATACCGGGGATACCTCGATGAATAAAGGTTGCATTCTTTTTTGCTCGCGTCTTAGAGGCGGCCGACAAACTTCATAATAACATACTTTATGCATCGATAAAGCCCTTATCTCGGAGCACCCTTTTCTCAATAGCACATTCCTGAGCCAACGAAAGATACAAAGTCAACTGGGTAGTAAATGAATTTCAACTTTGTTCTTGTTGGGGTAGAGTGGTTAATCCGATTGGCGGAGTTGAAAGAAGTATCTGATTTACGATCAGGTATGGGTTCTTGCCGGTCGCTACTCTTCCATTCAGGGCTTGCACAAAGTGGGGCACCTTTAAATCACTGGAGCGGAGAGGGGTCTCTGGTAGATTCATGCCGTCAGCTGACGAATTCGCAATGCTGTATAATGGGCAGAGGTCAGTGATGTCAGATGACGATTTAATTCGGTAGTTTCGAACGGAGTTTATTAGTTTTAGGCTTAAAGTTGTTCTTCACTACATTACGTAAAGTATTATGTTCGAATAGTTGTTAAGAAGATGGATCACTTTCTAGGTTATCAGAAACCTATGATCTAAGAGGCTATGTACCTAGCTTTCAAATTCAGCAACTATTAAAGCTTGTTTTCCACTACCAAATATCTAAAGTGTCAGCGAAACACAATGGCTATTCGAACGCTGTTACTTCTGAATTCTCGACATTGATTTGTTAATAATCCTAACTAGACACTTACTTACAAATTCATACAACAGTCACAATTGTTCTCATTTAATATAACACGTAGGGCCACTTTCACTGCACCCATGGGCAGCGCCCACGCATGGCAAACAATGGACATGTTTGTCCGTGTCATGTATATATTTCATTATGTCACTTCTCTCCGATAAGGCTGCTCTACAAACTTACGAGATCGAAATGAGGTTATGACTACTGTAAAACAAAAACAAGGTACAAAATTGAATTTAATAAGGAACAAGAAACTGCGGAAACATCTTCGACGAACAATAATAATGGTAATAGTTCACGTACTCGAAATGTTGTTCCTTCCTTACTTAGAACGAATATAGTTACAGCAAAAATCACAAGTAACAAACAACGTTGTTTGAAGAAAAGGATGCGACGTTCGCGACGTGGGAAGTAAAAGATAAACAAACAAATACCGGCGAGCTTCCGACGTTCTTTAGTATTCAAACAGAAATCAAAACTTCCTTTCGTGTGCCAAACTATCTTGCCGTTTCAGCGTCGTATGAATTCAGAATTTATATAGCGCACGATTGTTGCCGCTTACGACAGAAGAGATTGAAAACTGCTCTTTACTCTCTACACGTTGCTTATTGCTCAGGTAGCTCGAGAGCTCTTTGTTAAGGTCTCAATTACTACCCGGTATACTTTGAAATTCTTTTCGATTCGAGACGAGTACCCTTTATTCGTTTGAACGATTCAAGATCTAGATAAATTCAGTCTTCGCGGAAACGATCGCGTTTTGTATGCATAATGCAAGTGCAATATCAGATGAGACATGCCGAGGTTACATTTTGATTTAGCACAGTAAAACCTAATATTTTGCTTTCAGGAATTTCGTGAAATGTTATGATCGTTCATCACAAACTTGTTTGCGCTTTTGCGTAGTTAACAAAACCACATTTACTCTGGGATATAATTAGATTTTAACTATCTTCCCACTAAGTTCTCGTCATAAAAAACAATTATCTCGAAGTTTCCAATTTAACTTTGAGTGTAATCGCGGGGTCGTAGATAAACGGATCCTGGGATAGGCCAGCTCTACAGGTAGCGCATTCCAGCGCTCTCGTTTAGAGCCTCATTAGAAAGCGAAGAAACAAGGGGCTGCATGGAACAAGTAATTATGGAGACGTGCAACTATTCTCGAGTTCTTTCCTTCTTTTTTTCGCTTTTAATATGTGCATTTTTAGTGGAGTGAGAGGGGGGTTGCACCCTGGTGTGAGCTTTAGTTCCGTTGTCGCCGGCGTCAGTCAGTTTAGTAGCTTCGAGCCCTTCGTTGGGGCCGGTCGCACCCGTTATGCCGGCGCGCGCCCCGACGCGGCCTCGGTGTGACAACGAAATACGTTTTGAAAGTGGTTGAAACAGTAATAAGGCCTCTCGGAATGCGTATACGTGAGTTCTCACACTAACAGGACTGAAAACCTCCGATCGTTCGTGCAAGTTTTAGAAATAACTTACTCATTATTCAAGTTTTCGGTTTGCGTTCCTATTTTCATTTTCGTAAGTAATTACAACGTGTTTTTTTTAACAGTCGTGTTGTTAATTCTCCCTCATTACTGACTGGTTAGCGAAACTTATTAAAATTAATTCAACACAACTAATCCCTATCATCAAAGAGATACGATCGCTTTGAAACTTCCGACTAAACTTTGTGCGCAAATAATTTGTAAGAATGTTTCTACCGAATTGCTTCAAAGTGTTAGCGAATCCATTGTAATTTAATTAGTAACGACAATAATTTTAGCGCCTCATTAAATACGTTCTTCATTAAATTCATGTGATGTAAAATAAAACCATGCATAAAACATTGCTTTCTACGATGCGTGAAGGATGCGAAAGAAACATTAGGGGCTGTTTGAAGTCATTAGTCTCTGCCTAACCGTATGGGACAAAAGTATTTATCTTAAAAGGTCCCTTTTGCTTTCATTTAGTCGCCACATGTAACCGCTTGATTTTTTAGGGGCATTTCAGATACCACGCATGTATAATTGTATAATGTATAAGTGCTTATACTCATAAGTGGCAACTTCGCTTCCCTAATTTGCGGTCCATCTTTCAATTAAAGTTTGTAGGCAAAACTCCGCAAGGAGCACTTAAGAGCTTCAACTGCTGGTCTTCACGGGCTTTGATTAATAAGCAACTTTGATACAGCTATCTAGACTTTGATAGTAAGTGGTTATAATGGGTTAATGATTTTGGTGGAAACAATGGAGTAATTGACAGTTTTTTATTCAGGTTTGTTGAATCGCAAAACAGAACAATGACAGTTTTATGGTATTTGTCAGTTTTGTGAATTCGTAAATCGTACTTGGGTATTAGTTTTATTTAAGTTTCAAAAAGTGAGAAACAGAAAACAAAACTAGAAATAAAAGTCGCACTTCACTTAATAAGTTAACTAGATAGCTAAATGAATAAAACTACCTATGCAAAGTTTGTATTTAATAAATCCTTTGTTAGTAAGAAAGTCAAATAATCCGAATTTAGAACACTTTAATCTATCATCACCATCGTCATCATTATCAGCCTATTTACGTCCCACTGCTGGGCACAGGTTTCCTCTCACAATGAGAGGTATTGGGCTATAAATCCCACGCGGGCCCATTGCATCACCTACTGAATTGCTTAGCAGGAATGTGCATGTTTCCTGGCGATATTTTACTTTACCGAACAGCCCATGATAAATTACAAAATGTAATTTCGCACATTAATTTTGTTAATTAATTGTATTAAATATAAAAAGGGTAAAATCTGTACTACCTATTAAAACAATTCAATTAGCGTCCGCAAAAGATAAAAAGATTGACAAAATTTGAGCGGTCCAATTAAGTACAATGTGAATCGAGTCTTGAAAATTTTATTGGAAAAGAAATTACCCTGGTTGAAGCAAGCGTTCTCGGCGTACGATTTCCAGTTGAAATTTTCATTGAGGACTCCGTTGATCAAGGTTAATTTTATATTCGATGGATTCCATCTGGCCTGGGTGATTATTAATTATTTAATTTTAATTTATAGCTACACGTAGATGAAGTTGTGAGAGCTCTTGAGGAACGAGTGTGAAGATAAGAAGAGGATAATATCGGAGTATCTTCGCTCGTACGCAACTGATAGTATGTAGATTAAACTTGTTTAAAACGGCATTTTTTGCGGTGACAAAATTAAGATGTGTGATGGCAAATGTATTACTGATTACAATATCGAACCAATCGCATCGTGACCCACCGTAGGATTATTCAAATTAAATGCAATTTTTGACCGACTTCAATAAATAAATTTACGTATATCAAGTCAAGACGAAGTTGGTGTTGAATGTACAACTTCTTAATTAATTAATTTATTTTAATTTTCTGTACAATAAAGCGTTTACTTACTTACTTACTTACTTATTTATTTATTTTCGGAGAACCAACAGCTACAAATTACAGAGTAGGTTATTTTTATAGTAACATTGAATCCAATTACAGGATCACACAACTAGAATGGTTATAGAATGGTTAATTAATGGTTAGATAATTCTTTAAATATTAAACAAATTACACGATTACTTCGCTAAATATGAAATGATTTTGAAGATCCTTTTTTGTTCAGATATAGTCCCATGGTGGTTTTACTTTTTCGTTCAACTGTACAATAGCTTATGCCCTGCGGCTTTGCTCTCGTGAAATATTTCAAAATTGGCTTGTTCCCTATCCCGTGGGAATTTCGAAAAATCCCTTCTTAGTGCACCTCTAGGATACACAAGGTGTATGTTTGCCAAATTTCAAGTCTCTAAGTCCAGTGGTTTAGGCTGTGCGTTGTCCGTCAGTCAGTCAGTCAGTCATGGTACTGTTTTATAAGTATAAAGATATTACTACTTTTGCCTTCGAATTGCGAGCTATCTGCAATAGACTTATTATTTGAGATGTGAATTCGTGAATCGCGTCGATTTTGTTCGAGTTTTCTTCCTTGTTCCTGAATTAAACTGTAGTTTTGCGGTAATGTAGCGACCCTAGTGCCACAGGCGAGTGACGTCACTGTTCTACGTCACTGTTCTACATCGCGCTAACGAAGTTTCTCAAGTCGGTTGCATAAATACAAATTCCAACTCTCTTCCTTCGGACTTCGGTCCCCAGGCATAACATCTGCCTGGAGAGAGATCTCTCTATTGGAGTCCTCCCCGAAGTAACAATGATTGAATGCTGTAGAACGGAGTTTTTGGTGCAATCATCAATATGAGGTTGTGTAAGATCATGGAGTGACGTCTGTCTAGTTTACTTACTTTGTCTGAAATAAGTCGAAAAGGGACTGACTAAAATCGAAAACTGTCATTATGGATAAATTCCTTATACCTACGCTACGCATACGTCCGTTACTGAACTGATTGCGACAATCATCCCCCGTTCGCTAGGTTACGAATTTCAGTGGAAATCAGATTTTTACCTAGGAATATTGGTTTTAGACCTGGCAACCCTAGTTGCGCGTCAACAAATCCGTTTGCCTTGACCGCAACCGATTGCCGGGTGCGGTTGATCGCCGCTCAATACATCGACAAATACCACAATCGATTTCATAGGTTCTTGGAAACCCCCAACCAATAGGGATGTTGCCTCTTGGTCAAATCAGCAACTTTTTTTGAAATGTCAAAACGATTTGATCGGATCCGATAGTATGAAGTTTGTATTGAATTACAGAACTATGACATCATAATTTTCAGTGATCAAACTGCCTTCTTTTATTAGTTTTGTTAATTTAAAAATCGTTTTAATTGCAGTACCTAATAAGTGAGGCACCGGTTTTTTACGAGTATTTTCGGAAGCTTGATAAGTGAAAATGTAAAATTTTACATTTCAGTCATCACCTTATTCTACCATTTCTACATATATTGCCAATACGTAAATAGGGAATTACAATGAACTAACTATGTAAGCATTTCTACCATTATCTTCAATTTTACTATGCCATTACACCCGACAGTAGATGTTTCTTTGTTGACATGTCTTCAACCCAGGATATGGTCACCAAAAACAAGGACATTTTTAATAATAATTTTTTAAAAGGTTCGATACCCATTATTTTTAATTACCTATTTTCCCAAAACAGCTCAATTTTCAGTTCTCATAGACGTTCTAACAAGCAAATAGGTATTTAAATAATGTATTATAATTTATTTCCGTATTTTTACGCTTGCTCGCTTGCTTAACTGAAATAAATTCTGAATCAATTTCGTTATTTTACGATTTCCATGAACGTGAAATTTACTACCAATAAACTGTGATGGTATTTTTATAGAAAGTCGGTGGTTTCGGATTATTATTCGTCATTTTATGGACCCACAAATAATACTTGTATTGTTTTTACTACATTTATGACTGCAGCTTCCTCTAGGAAAAAGTCTAAATATCTTTGTTTCATCTAATTTCACGTTAATCTTAGTCTTTCGTGTCATAATTATTAATTTATGCAGGTACCAAAAACATTTACATAGCATAACAGTACTTGTAGACCCAATAGCGCTTTAAAATTCAAATTAAACGGAGAAAAAAAAACACTATTACAATAATACTGACACAATCGTGGTATTACAAAAATAACTGTTTAGGAATTTTTGATGGGATGGCATGCCTAATATTACTTACGCAGAATTACGACAAAGTGCCTCGATACTATATTGGAATCTCTAGATGACCTAGTAATTATTATGAGTAATGCCAGTCTTGAATCTCGCTCGTGTTCTTAGGCTAAAGCTGGTGATTGCAATTTATGATCGCGATCCGTTTGCTAAAGACCTCTCCCATCTGGGAATTAGTACTTGTAGCTGTACATTCAATGGCTTTGTGCTTACCTTAACGATGAAATACTAAAACAAAATAGCCAATGTGTCACAGGTAAATAATGTCGAATTTGCTTGCTGTTCCACTAGTAAGTTACAGACTAATATTTTAAACTTGACTACCTGTGAATATATCGACATTTCATTCGTAAACAAGCTTAAAACGAAAAATTTCCATAGATGAAATTGCAATAGTATCTTCAGTCAAAGATGATTGCAGTTGGCCTTTGTGGCTGAATTCGATTCTACTACTCGATTGTGTCGCTATGCCTAATGAAATCCTTTTCGATTCGCTAAATTACAATCGGTACTGACGTCAGAGTTTGTCACTGAATCCAATTTCAGATTGCAGAGAGCATAGTGATGTCACTATCTAGTATCTAAGCTTATTGACATGGTCCGAGTGATATAAAAGTCTTATACCCACGTATCCACTTGGACATCCACAAATGTAAAGTAGAAGTCCATCATTGGCGGAATTTGAAATTATTATAATATGAAGAGAGTCAGACGGATATTAACCTGTCCACTTCTAAAATCCGACAAGTGAAGCCTACAAATGAGTCGCTCAACCCATACTCAGTGTCTCAGCATTGGAGAAGAAAATTTATTCTTTTACGACTCGAAAAACATTATATTTAGATGAAATTAAAAAGTGTGTCAGTTTTATTGTTTTTGTAACCTAAAATAATTTCCCCTTATCCACAAACACTGTTCAAATATTCTTGGTAAAATATTGTTGCCTATTGAATCATTTCTGTGGCTTAATTGAACAATCAAAGCGGCGTCCGTTGCAAATAATCTGTTGGTATGTTAATTCAGCGGCTCATTCTTGTCGCCAAGTCGTGGATCAACAAAGAATCCCACTCTCACACTCTGAGTCCTACTCAATCGGATTTGACGAGTATCCTATACCTTTTTGCATTCTTTTTTGAAAAATAATCGCTGATATAGGACTGTTACGCGTGCAGTCGTGTCTATTCTCCCTGTTTTCGATTAATTGAGTGTCTTGTTGTTTTATTGCTCGCAAAGTAATTATACAGAATGGATTGATAATACTACGTCTATAAGGATAGGTACAGAAATGGCAATTTAAATCGCCGAAGCAAAAGCGAACCCGCTTCGTCTATGATAAGGGTTATCTGTTCTAATTAAGTATTAAAATCAACTGCGTATATTAAACAGCTCATATCTCAAGCGATAGTGTTATTCCATTACAAATCTTACGCCCTGTAAATTTAAGTCTAGTCAGATACTAACTCGGAGATTCGTAGTAGGAGGTTGAGAAAGTAACCATTCATGTTCTCAGTAAGGGTGTCACTTGTCATACCTCGCAAGCGACGCAGAACCTCGGTTGTGTGATTAAGTTAGCCCTTAAGGTAAGTCCTGCCTAGGGAATAGGTAGAACGCGAAACAGTACTCTACCTCTGCATTCGAAATAGTTGAGCAGTTAAAGTAATTGCTTTTGAGTTGTAGAACCTACACAATAGTATAATGGAGTTCACGAAAACTATGCTCGAGTCAAATTATGGTCTTTAACTAGGAATTGCCAACTCGTTTTGTTCTTACCAGCTTGATGGGGAAGATAAAGACTGATTTTAATTTAATAGGGTTAAATTACATAATTCAACAATAAAATTAAGCCTACTCTAATTTCGTTGGACTTATTAAGCAACCAATTTTGATAATAACCGGAGTCATTTGAGCCTTTCAAGAGTCAAATTTAGACATTTGATGTTGGATGAAAGTATACCTAAGTAGGTTATTTTTCAAAATCTTACATAGATTTTTTTCTCTGTGTAAAAACCTTACAATTAACGAGATAAAGGACAATTTCAATTAATTTATTTGTTAAGTGTTTTCTCAATTAATTAATACTCGATATTGACTTTTAATCTTAACAATAAGTACAATAAACTCAAAAATAAGCTTGTATTTTCCCTTAAAATTTAAAGAAAAATACCTAGACTCGTAGTAAAAACGCCTAGCGCCTAGCGCCTTTATGCGTTCTCTTTGACCCTCTTCGGCTCAGGGAAGTATTTTCCCGTTGGGAAATGGAACCTACCTATCTATTGGATTTACATAAAGGACTAGATCGTGTATTTGCGTTGACAAGTACCAAATGAATAGTTGCGCGATACACGAATCAACACTCTCGCATGGAAATTCAATTTGATATTGATATCTTGCACGGGTGAAAAAGGCAGTGTGGTGCTGACGAATTTCTTTATACCACAAAGTATTGAGTTTGGAGCTTCTAACCAGCGGAGGATGGGTGTTTTGATGGCAAACGAAAGATCGGATGGGATGGTTTTAAATAGGAGTAACTAAGCGAAAAAAATACCTCTCCATTTTTGAGTACAGTACCTTTCAAGAGAAGTCATGTTCAAAATTGACGTTTACTTATACCTAATGTTGAAACACTGCAAGACCTAGTTAATTCTAGAATGACAATTTTTTCCTTGAGAAACATTCGCAAGCGTTTAAAGTTATCTCCACGCCGGTTTCAGGTTGTTATTTGTTCCTAAATTGATTTGTTTCCGAATCATTTTACCCCCAACGAACTGAACACAAACAAGAAAATACAATTCTTTGGCCGCGCACCGCACAAGTCTCTTCTCTTCTCTTTTCGGAATTACATTTTTAACGTCGTGTCATTTAGGAAGTGACAGCGAAATTCTCTTAAAAGGTTTCAATATTACTTTCATGGTTCCTCTTTAAGACTTTTAATAAACGGGGGTAGAAAAGACGACATTAATTTTACGCGACCGCGTCCAACAGGTAGAGAGGTAAAGTAAGTCAACCCGCGTTGCGTCTACCACAAAGACGCACCAGGAGAGGCATGGTGAGCGTTTTCTCAACATTGAAATACATTGCGTGTGTTGTTAATTAACCGGTATACTGTGAGAGTCTTGACCGAGCATTAAATATAGAATTTTCTTTCGTCGCGGCGCCGGTCATGCATAGTTGTAGCCGGGACGACATCTTGCGGCAAACGACTTCTTATCACCCGTGAACATCGCCTTCGACATGCACGTTAAGACAATTTACTACTAAATTTTTGTCATCAACTGTGTTATTTTGGTTGTTGTATAGCTAAAGCAGTGTTAATACAGCTTTTAAGAATGTAAGAGCGGCAAAGTTCAGTAATTTGTTTATCTGAGTTATGCACTTTGCATGCCATGTGTTGGATGATAGTTACTGGTCGTAATCGTAAAGGTGTGACATATTTTTATTATTTTTTATTAAATAACATAACATTTTAAGACAATGAAGTGCAAATAATTAGTATAGCAATTCAGTGCTGTACTCTTACGAATTATATTTTTTGCAAAATGCTGTGACGATCAAGTTTAAAAGTTCCTTACCATTGTAGACTAAACATATTCGTTCTAGATATACGAACCGAAAAATTGAGATAATTTCGGCCCTTGAAACGATAGAATTTTCGTTCGCCTTAGCATGCTTCCGTCGGATTACTTTACCAAAATCAACAAAATCTCCACGGAATATTATCCAATCAGTACAATAGACAAACATTCATCTCTTCCCTTCGGCTGGGAAATTCTAATATCTCGTTAACACAGACTCGGACAGGTATTCAATTAAATGATAATGTAAAATGACCGAACATTAATGAAGATCCACAGATTTCGCTGCGAATTCATCAGACGGTATATTTACATTGGATAATAATTAAAGTAAGTAGGCTACTGGGGTTTAGATGCTTTTATTGATTAAAAATAATGGGTAAGTAGGACATCGGAATTTGGAAACAATTTAGGTAGCCCCGTTTTATGGCCAAAGGAAAATTACGCGATAATTGCGTAATTTTTAATGAAAAGTCGAGGCTTCACTTATTACTGCCATTTAGACGATGTTTAACGTTAAAAAAAACTAATTGAAGGAACTGATCACTGAAAATTATAACGTCACGGTTCATTAAACCAATACAAACTTCATACTAAGCAATCGTTTTGACATTTAATAAAAGTTGCTGATTTGTTTAAGCTTCTATTAACTATTAAAGCGTCTAAGGTCCCATAAGTTGTAAATCTTAGATTGCTGTTTGAGACTCACTCTATTTGACTGTGTTATTTGATGACTTGAGCTGTTAGAGATCTTGGTCATAAGATAAGAAGGCTTACTATAGCGAAATGTACAACGATTGTCAAAATATCATAAATTGAGATTTTTACGATTTAGTGTCCTATGCAAATACCAAAGACTACTCGTACTATATAACTTGCATCGACACTTCGCTCGCCATCTGTTCCACTGCGATCGACGCGAGAGAAGGAAGTACAGAGAGATAGCAGTGAGTACTTTTTTGACACGGGTTCTACAACTAATATACGTTCATCTATTGAACGAGAAAATAGTAGCTAGTCCCTTCTTCACCGGCGGTGTACAGTACAACTGCCTTTACGCCAATTGTTTACGTTAAACGAGACTAAAATTACTTAGAACAGCGGACTAACTAGTTAGGCGTTATTCACACTGTTTCTTCCAAGTTGATATTTGTCTGTTTAGAGTTGGGAGTAGGTCGTGCTTGCGGAGTTAGTGGGAGGCTCAGTAAGAGTTTGTTTAAGCCTCCACGCCACGCATTTAGGGTTACATTAGTAACATTAGCAATTTTTTTACATGAAACTACCGTGAGACTCAATCATAGTGAAATAAAAACGGATCACTCACGTATATAAGCCTAGTTTAGCCCGACATCTTTCGGACTAATTCGTAGTCCTTCCTCTGGGAGCGCACGACCCAGCGGCGGCGAGACGCTCACTGCGCGCCGCGGCTCTGCTCGCGCGACTACTAGACGCAGCTGACAGCGGCACACAACTACCCTCGTTTTCATCGTCATCACTAACATTAGCAATCTTACGAATGAAAAAGTATAAATTGAAGTCTATGATATATCTGTCTTCCGCCTTGTGGTGTGCTTAAATCCGATTTCAAAGCGACTGGACACTACTGTAGTTCGGTTTTTCAAAAGTATCGGAGTTGTTATCAAAAAAGTTTTCCCAAACAAATTTTGTTAAGTTTCTTCGTTTTCCTTTAAATTTTATAGCCAAATTCGTAAAAAGCACGCTTACGTTGAGCAGATGGCAAAGCGCACTGTCGTTTATTCATCAAAAACTTCAATATTTATCTAAAAAGTTCTAAGTAAAGATTGCCATAAAGTCAATTTCCTAGAAAGTGACACCCTAGTAACTTAATAACAACGATGAAGCGGCGCATCGAACTTTGTAAAACTAATTTTGAGCCGCGAAGATCACATAAGGAAACTTTGCTCTCGTTGCCAACAATGCCTTTGTACACGATTCACGTCGCCGTACTTTTTAATTTATTGCATTAATATTTAAGTGGGGTTTGCCAAACTGGTAGATCATTAAGGTGCAAGTGCCTGTTTGTTTAAAATCGCACGTGTAATGTTGATTTGATTTATTTGTTCAATGATTGTTTGCAGTGGGCAGTAAGACAGCGGGGAAAATTAAGAGCACAAAAGGCATTCCATCTTTGCCCTCTAGTTTGGTGATCACCTATATATCATCAGGTCAACCGCTTGCTCGTTTACCTTTATACCTACTCGTATAAAAAAATATTGATTTGTAAGTGTCATCAGGCCTGGTTATTCCCTAATGACCAGGCCTGGTGACACTTACAAATCTATATACTTTTAATTCAGGCGATTTTGGTTATAAAAATCATCAGGTACCTTTTCGTTCTCTAATTCATGTCATGTGGTAGCGACCGGAAAAGTGCTCTATTGTTGTAATTTCTGTTAACTAAAGAACGCTTCTATATTCTACGCTTCCATAATTTGACTTGAAGCCTAGTCTAGCTGTAACCCGGTCGCGTTTGAGATCTTTCCACGTGGAAACGTTATATAGTTTGATGTAACTTTTATCTGCATTATGTAACTTCTGTAAACTAATTAAAGTAACAACGTTTACCCAACGCAGTGTGAATCACAAATTAATTTCTCCAAGTTTCAACGATAATCCATAACTATGTGTATAATCCATTACCGGGTAGTAAATTTGCTCAACTAGTACTTTCATATTCAAATTTATGCCTACAAGGGCAACGTTAATAGCGCAGTGAAATTACCCCAGGGGCCGATTTTACAGATCACACCTGTGAAAATACCACTCGAAATTGGAGATAAAAAGTGTTGTATCCAAAATACGTACAGTGTAGTAGAAGCTTATGAATGTAATAAATACGTGTACTTAACTATTCCAAAATTTCTTTTACGCGGATATTTTGCATCAATACAAAGACTTTCGAACGGTATTTTCATAGTTGCGATTTCTAAAATCGGCCTCCAGGCCCTCACAGATAGATATCTTTCGTCTGAATTGTTCGCTTAGCCCGATTAGAGGTAAGCGCTTGCCGAAATTGATTTACAACTGTTTAAAACTAAGCCCCATTCTATTAGATATTGGGGTTAATGGCTCTATTAAATCCCAGATCGGCTGCTGCACTGATCCGTCTTAAATATTTATTGCGAAGTGCCTTTACGGGTAGCATTAATCCGAATTTAATATTTAATTAATCCCTTTTAGTAGTTCCAAAATAAAACAATATCACCGCTTGCTTTGCATCTGTATTGAGTTTTTAAGGTTACACACTTAAAAACGGTTCCCTTAGAAGGATCCTTTTGCTTTTAGGCCGTCCGTCTGTCGATCTGTCTGTCTGTCTGTCAATTCCAAATAAATAAAAATCTATCGGATAGGTACTTCCTATTGACTTAGAATCATGAAATTTGGCATGAAGCAAGGTCTCATAACACAAGTCGAGGAAAAATTACGAAACACGATAGATACGAAACTCTCGGTGCGCGAGTCAAACTTGCACTTAGCCGGTTTATTAAACTTGGGAACAATAAAGTACTTAGGCATGAAATGAACGTGTTTTTAAAATTGAAAGGTCCATCATTTCATCAATCATACAGTAATTGATATAGATAGAGACGAGGCTGTCTTATGGAGATGAATCGAGTCGCCACATTTATTTGACAAGCCTACAAAGAGAAGAGAACGCAGAGAAAAGTATGAGTACCTGCGTGCCAATAAAGATATTGTGTATTTTAACGTGTGTGCGTTAATTTTATTGAGTACTGTTGGAGGCACGTTGAAAATTAGCACATAAGCATTACGCTTATGTGCTAATTTTGTAAACCCACCTGACGATCGTTGCTTTTATACACTTGTAAATTTTCTATCTGACTTCTTCCTACGATAAAATTAGATTTGTAATTTGTGTAATATTTATTTTGTACCGGTTTTTAACAAAGTGACGATCTACAGCTTTGTCTCAATTTTAAAAGCCCCAGTCCTCCTATCCGACACATTTTATGCCAAGGCTTACACAAACAGTTTTCACGCAAAAATGATTCCGTCCTGGGACCTTTGATACCATTACCGTGTCAAATCATGTCCCGTATAATATCTTATTGGCCCCGTAGGCTATCCGAATTCGACAGTCACTCCAATGTGGGTTCAATAATTAAATCTCGCTCTAATTGAGCGGAGATCAATGGACACCCATCCATATTTCATGAACATACTCGTACGTCACTGCCAGCCACACGTGCGCTTCTCTTTCTGCTAATTATCTTCGCCATTACCGTTATTTACCTATAAATAAGCAATTAGGTACTTCAAGTAGTGATAAAAGAAGCTGCTGAATTTATCCACTTTTTAATATCACGGAAAAATTTAATCACATTCCTCTGTAAAGGTGGACGGGGACGAATCGAGACTGAGAATATTCCAGCCGGAGCGTTTACGTTTTTTTATAATTTCTTCATAAATATGAACGGTGGCACTGACGTAAACGCAATGGTTTGGGCTTATGAAGAATGTCGACTAGGGATTGGGGCGCGCGGATTAAATTCTGTATAGCTCCATCTCCGGGCATAATACCTAGTACCCACAGTATTGCGAAATGCGTCATGCGCTGTGATTCCTTTCCACCGCTAAAAATGAATTCAGCTCGTTTACAGCTTATGCCGCAGTGTATCTTCTGACATAATTCTTATGAAAATGTATATTCGCGACACTTAGGAGCACTTCGCAATTTGTGTGTTTGCTTTATCGTTCCCCGTTTTGTAGGGGATATAACGGAAACTGCGGAGATTTAGTTAATAAAATAATGCCCGCAATCTCCGGGCGTTTTAGAATTCTTTGAGGAAAACTGTGGAGGCCAGCAATGAGCTGTTTTCAATTAACCGGCGGGTTGAGAGACTTACTTAACGATCGATGGTCCTGAAAAAAAAAAGAATGTTACGCTGAGTTGGGAACAATTTAAAGGACCATTGTTCGGTGTTTCTTTTTAATTGTGAGAGCAGGGGCACTCTATTAAGTGGATTAATTCCAATCCAGCCAACGCTTGCGAATACCATTATGCTATACTACTCGTAATGATGCTAAGCCTATAATTTTATGGTACGGTTAAGTTTCCAGAAATTGTAATATTAGGTAAAGAAGAGTGACACATAGTTGTTAGAAGAGCGCAAGGACAGCACGATAAAATCTACCAGGATATTCCTCGCATTGGAGATAAAAAAGTGGAATCGTTTTTCAAACTTATCAGTATACAGTCTTTCACCAAGCAATTGCAAATAACTTTCTTCTAGCCTATGCCATAGGGTCTAAGTCTTAGATTTGTTGCTGGCGGTACGAGCGCAGGAAACTTAGGGGGAGCTCCGTCCCTGTTTCCCGTTTCTGCTTCCGACGCTACTTCCTGCGTGTCAGCGTGTGTGTCTCTTATGTACCATGTGTTAGTGATAGCGTCGTTATGTTCTGTATACCGCTTAGAACAAATACATATCACTCGAGAGTGACATTTCGATAAGCGATTGTGGATATTTTCCTTTTTTAATTTTTTATCTCTGCATGTAACTTGAAGTTAGGTAGTAACAAAACCCCAGAAAAATAATAACCTAATGTAATACTAAATCGTACTGACTGTAATACTAAACGTGCGAAAAGTTCAAGTCCGACTCATTTGGAAGTTCAGTATTTTAGTCAATAAGTTTAGTTTTTCTGTCTACTGATGCCGGTTTATTATTTCTCTAAAAATATTCAGAAACAATAGAAACATAAATATAGAAAAGTAGACATATTAAGATTCGTAAATAGTAGTCTATTTACGAGTCTTATCATCGTGATCATCATCAGCAGCAACCTATTTTACGTCCCATGGGCCTCTCGCAGTGAGAAATCTTATAATACTTAAATAAAACGTATTCTAGGCTGTCACTTTAGGGGGCCGTTCCTAGGAGCCTGGCACCATTACCCCGCTTTATACCTGTGATAAAAACATTTAGTTTTTTATTATTTTGCAACAGGCAATTCAACGGAACAATGCCGTAAAGTTCGGAGTGACGTAAATTGCTTTTTTGGAACAATAAAATACGTATTTCGCAAAATTTTGCCCAAGTTGCAATACATATATTAACTGCAGTGTTAAACTGTAACGCTTTCAAATCAAAAAAACTGACTGATTTCAGTCTCCCTGTGTTTTGTATATTTGTTTTTTCTGAAAACTTCACCGTAACCTACATTTTTCATCACAAAAAAAACCGGAGCAGTGGCATTAATATAGCTGCCCTATGCTACAAATTGACTTGCATTTATTAACCGTCCTTTTACTCCCACCTCCCACCGTCTAATGACATTTGCAATTCCATTACAACCATTTCACTCACTCAATATTTACTTTGGAATATTCGTAGCTAATTTGTGCTATATTAAATGATATTTGATTAGCCGCTGGAAATCGCCGACGTGGTTCTGATCGTTAATTATCACTTGTTGACAAACAGACGGGTTGTTTATTGCTATTTGTTTTCTGTGGCTATTACTTACGTAAGTATGCTTTATTTTCTGTTCTTGTTTAGCTTCATATACACATACCACTAAATATCACATTTTTTGTTGGCGATGATACATTTGCATCAGAAAAACGTGCTAGTTTTAAGTAGATATCACAAGATTAGGCCAAAATCGCAAGGCGATCGATTTTTAACCCCCGACGAAAAAGAGGGGTGTTATAAATTTTGCCTGTGTATAGGTATGTGTATCTGTCTGTGGCATCATAGCTCTCATACGGATTTAACGATTTCGAAGCGGATTTTTTTTAAATTGTAAGCTAGTTTAATTGAGATGGTTCTTAGCTAAGTTTCATTAAGATCGGTTCACCCGTTTTTGAAATATTAAACTTTGAAATGAAAATGTCGGGGGTTTTTCAAATTTACTAAGTTATTGAGCATCTTACTAAGTAGCACGCTTATTTCTAGTAGAGTACGGACACACATGTTACGAGGTAACAATTGCTACTAAGTACTAATGAACTTGTGCCTTGATTGCAAGTATTTGAACTATGGAAGGTAATGGTTTCGCTTTACAGCTAGAGCAATAATAAGGCGATTGCCTAAGTGCCCGACACTGCTGTCCCAATAGCTCTTCAATCTTAATTGGTAGCAATAATGTGACAAGCTGGGTGTCAATTATTGGAATTAGATAGTCAGACATTGGAACGTTTACCTTAGTGTTCTCCTGTTCTCTACAGCTCACGGTACGAGTACTTATTTTATTAAAATCCACAGAAGGAACCAGGGGCATAAAATGACAAATGTCGGTAACAATGAAACTCATGGCTTTAGACGATTATTTTATGTTTTTTTCTAAGGTTTTTTTTGAAGGCGGTTTTACTTTTTGTTGATTTTTTATTTCACAATTTTAAGTTACGTTAATATTTTAAGAATTATCCTCCAACTCCTAACTGTTAAGGAGTGTACCTTCCATCATCACCTCATCAACACGAGATCGTGACTACCAGACGCAAGTACTTAAATAGCTTTCGAAAACATATGAAACACATGATCGTGTCTATAAAATTGGAGGGTTACCCTCAATTTCCCTAGCATCCCATCATCAGATCATGACTTGGTGACAATGGGACCAACTAGAAAATATACCCTTTCAAACAAAAAAACATTTTTTGAAATCGGTAAAGCCGTCTTCGAGTAATCGGGGAACATATATAAAAAAAACATCCTGACGAATTGAGAACCTCCTCCCATTTTTGAAGTCGGTTAAAAATAACTTGACAACGGTACATTCAATTGAAGATCACGAAATTAAATATATCGGGGTATAGAAAAAAATATCATCGATTTGAATGGGAACCGAGCGTGTAATTTCGCGTAAGTAGGTATATTCTGACGTCAAGAGTGTAATTTAGCTAGAAAAAAATACCTCAATTCTTGGCCCTTCTATTCGGAACGTGAGATACACACTCTCTTTCTACCCCGATGCAGTTATGTGTTGAAAACTCTTTAAAAGATGACACTTGTTTGTGAACTATTAGATTAGATGTAGTAATATTTGTAAACACATCTTCGACACACAATAATGATGATCATATCATAATTGATGAACGTGTAATATATTGTTGCCTATTAACATTAACTAAGGATCATTAGATACTTAATGTAAGCGAAACGTATCGGTTATTAGATGGAAGCGTGATTGCCGGTGAGATTAATACAATATGCATGAGTATTAGTAAAGCATATTGATTGGTTACACGACACGGACGGCTTATGTTTTCGATAATAGAGCTTGTCGGTTCGCGTATCTTTAATATCTCTTTGCAAAAAAAAAAAACAAAATCCTTCGAAAGCGTAAATGAAAAAACAGTTAAATTGATTTCCGTAATCTTGTTTTAGTGAGTACCTACCTTTTTAAATAAAGTCTAATGTTATAGAATAGACACTCTAGAGCAATGAAAACGGATTACCTACATAGATTATAGCTAAAAAAAGTGTCACGACTTTCCGTACAAAGACTCAACAGGAACTTTTACCATCACGCAACTCTATCCGATAACGTCAACTTTTCATACGCACTGAAAGCAGACGTGCCACTACAAAGCTGGGGCTGGCTTTTAATTTCCCCGCCCGGGAAATGGACTTAGGGCCGAAGTACATTGATTATTATTTGATGATTATTGATATTTTTCTTTATCTATCCCATTGTGTTGGATTAGTATTTCAAAAATATTGGGAATATGCTAAGACCTAAGATTTAGGTATCCGTTTACGAAATATTTAGCTTTAAAATGGTCATTATTGTTGAGACTCAAGTTTGCGCCTCCTCCTCCAGCCTAGCGAAACTGTTGTATTTAAAAATATTAAAAAAAAAACAGAGAATTAGTTCCATTAATGAATTTAAAAGGAAATCTATCACAGCTAATATAGGCTTTACAGGTTGAAGAGTAATCGTTGACCACTTGACCAAGATCTCAAATAAAAATTACTTGCCTTAAAAAAAACAACCATTAAAACTGATGCAAGAAGTTTTTCATAACGGCTACGGAGCCTTACTTAGTACTTGGTGAATACGCCGACTCGCTCTTGGCTGGTTTTTTGAAGTTACTTCAAACGGGTATTTAATTAAAAGGCTGAATCGTCCTTTACTCCTAACGCTTTAACGCTTTCTAAACATCCCAGATGTGGTTGTTTTAGAAAATGAGACTAACGTCTCTACCTACATGATGGAACGCGTTGTTTACTTAACGCTAAGAAGTGCCATTTAGTTAAATTATTACCAGGATATTAACAGCTTCGCGGTGATGTCTATCCCTATTCAGTGTGAAACAATGCCCCATAACTTTCCGCGGCAGGGGAAGTCTAATGTCAGTATTACAGCTGGTGGGAAGCCTTGTTACGGCATTTTAAATGTTTAGACCAACTAAATGGGGCTCATGTTCGACTTTTGCATACAATAGTAATGCTCATTGTAATATCAAAGGCTTTCTAACTACCTACGTTATCACATCGCGAATGATCGGAGGTCCCAGATTTCAATATACCTAAATCGGTCCTTAGGCAAAATAATCCAGAAATATGTGAGTGCTAAGTTAATGACTTCGTAAAAATGTTAGCTTGCGTGTGTCAGCCTACAGAAACCGCTTTGTCATTCAGAGGGGGACCGCCGGTCACCATGGGTCCGCTGGGCACGTCTAGCAAACCTCGTCACCATGTCGCCGACAGTATGAAAACCATCCAAATTTTGGCGAAACCCGCTCGCCGGTATAGCAGCGAAACCAAAGAGAGTTCCCCGTCGCAAACATCGTCCCCCTCCTATATTAATTCCTCCGGAAGCCTCTTAAACCTCCGAAAGATAGAACGGAAAGCTAAATCAACTAAGATTCTCGTGAACCCGGTTTGCTCGGACAGTATTGGGACGAGCGACGACAGCAATCGATCTAAAAAAGCTTCAAAATGGAACGGCAAGAAGAAACGTCTCAAGTCGGAAAATGAGAAATGTCACCAAAAAGATGTAACCAAGAGTGATAAAAATGGTGCGATTAGTCGAGACTCGTCTGTTAGGGAAAGTAAGAAATCGATATCATGCTTCAAAATGAAATGTTCTGAGGATAAATCACGTTCGGACGACGATGTCAAATCTGGCGGGGAGAACTGTACGAATGAAAACTCTAGTAATTTGATGAGCGCCGAGAAACCTGATCTTATTAATCATTCGAGAATAAATAGTAAGGAAATCATAGTGGACGAGAACACAATTCTGAGTGGGGCGAAAACTGACCAAACGGTTACAGGGAAGACTGATAGTGTTATAGCGGTTAAGGAAAATGAGGTAAGATATATGTAAATAAACATGTGAAGATCGCTACTGACGACACGGCCATTCGGGGTGCCTTTGAGTGGATTAACCCAAAGGGACCTTCCACATAAAACACTGCGTATTTTCGCCACTGAAGGGCAGATTTCAGAATGCCGTTTGGCCGAGTTGAGACTAGTGTCAGTGGGGACCTTTACCAATTATTCATTCCTCTTTATATACTGGTTTGGAGTAGGTGATAAATTAAAGTGTCGAAATAGATCACTAGTTTCGTGTTGTTTGTCTGAATAGACGTACTAACAACGTGGAAGACTATTCTACTACTCACTCATGACATCTTTTCTTTTATTACAGGTAAGAATTTCATCTTTGATTTCATAACGCAAGATCAGAAGATAAGGTAACATAGTTAAGATTATTTAAGTAATCAACTACAACGAATGGTACGAGGGCTGTTTGATAAGTAACCGTTTTCTAAATATATTAATATCACTGGCCGCAAATAAGTATACCACCTTTTTAAGGCATTTTTCAGAGGCGGGAAAACTTTAAAAAAATTGGCATTCTTTTGTTTTTTTTTCTCATTTGACAACGATTCAGTGAAGGCGTGAACTTAAAATTGTTAAAATGGAGAAAGAACAGTATCGGTCTGTAATTAGATTCTTATTTTTGGAAGGAAAAACATGTGATGAAATAAAAGTAAGAATGCAAGCGGTTTACCATGAATGTGCTCCTTCTATGACAACCGTCAGATATTGGTATAACGAGTTTAAGCGGGGGAGAACAACCGTCTTTGATGAGGATCGCCCAGGCCGGCCAGTTGAGGTGACTACAGGTGATATGGTTAAGAAAATTGAAAATATCGTTTTAGCCGACCGCCGAATTAAACTTCGAGAAATCGTTGATGCTGTAAACGTTTCAATCGAGAGGGTACAACACATATTAGAAGAAAAATTGGGTATGAAGAAAGTATCGGCGAGGTGGGTGCCGCGTTTACTCACGGAGGAGCAAAAACGGAACCGACTGACTACTTCGGAGCAGTGTTTGGCCGTGTTCAAACGTAACCCGAAGGAGTTTCTGCGTCGTTTCGTGACCGTGGACGAAACGTGGGTCCACCACTACACCCCGGAAATGAAAGAGCAGTCGAAGCAGTGGATTTTACCGGGTGAATCTGCTCCAAAGAAAGCAAAAACCGTCCCATCGGCTGGAAAGGTCATGGCGACCGTTTTTTGGGATTCGCAGGGTATTATACATATTGACTATTTAGAAAAGGGAAAACAATAACAGGGCAGTACTATGCCAATTTATTGAATGAATTTGACGCCGTGTTGAAGGACAAACGACCCTATTTAAAAAAAAAAAGTACTGTTTCATCACGACAACGCCCCGGCTCATTCGGCGGTTGTGACGGCTAAATTAGCACAGTTACGCTACGAACTATTGTCTCACCCCCCGTATTCTCCAGATTTGGCCCCATGCGATTTCTTTTTGTTTCCCAACCTAAAAAATGGCTCGGTGGCAAGCGATTTGGATCAAATGACGAAGTCATTGCCGCCATAGAGGCCTATTTTAATGACTTTCCAAAATCATACTTTTTGGATGGTTTATTGAAGCTTGAGTATAGGTGGAACAAATGTATAGAGTTAAAAGGTGACTACGTAGAAAAAAAAATCATATATACAAAAAAAAAGTTTTTTTTTTCCATAAACGGGTACTTATCAAACAGCCCTCGTAGATCTAAAACAGGCCACGACAAATGCACCGGCGACTCCACCCCGTTGCTATCAATTGAATCGCTCTAACATTCAAAAGAGAACAAAATAAATATTAATTAAGGAAGCAATTTAAAAAGAAAAATCTCTTACAATTTTAGCCCTTTTCGTTCGCCAACAAAAAAACTCTGAAACTTAAGTTTTATTTTTGAAGACGAGGACAGTACTCGCTTGAGTCATTTGAATAGTCTTAATTTTATACTCCAAGAATTCCGTATTGTCGGCCACTGTTCAGAGCAACTCAAGCCGAAAAGGAGCAGGTAATTTGTCATAAAAATTCAAAAAAGCGGTATTTTGTAAATTGATGATATATTTTTATAAAGAAAAAAAAAACAGAAAGCTCCTCATTTTATACCGAATAGGAAATAAACTATAGTCCTGGAGCATGATTTATTAACCGACTTAAAAAAAGGAGGAGGTTCTGCGTTCCACTTTATTATTATTATTGTTTTTGTCAATTTGGGCAAGTACATTGCAGTATTCCCTGTAAAAACTAAACTACAGTTGACATCAACCAGTGCATAATTCAGTCACGTCGGCTAACAGCTAATTTGTGTATACATACAGCGAGAAGTGTTCGTAGATGGGGAAAACGAGAGAACGAAATCACACGACGCAACGAAGTTACTCGGTGGCGGCCCGGCATAAAACAAGTTTACACCGTAAAACGATCACTAAAACGGTTTACACCTTGGTAAAGCGTTAGACGCCACAACTACATGAGCTCGCATTTTGTTTATAGAAAACAATATTTATTATAAAATCCCTTTGAAAACTCATTCAACATTGTCTCGCGGCAACGTGAGACGTCACCGGCAACAATACACTCGGCTCGCACCGGTGATTCATTGTTTATGTTTACGTTTAACTTCGCTTTATGGCGCGTAAACAAACGTCGTATTTCGTGGTGCCCATTGAAACTTGTTTCAATGTCTCGCTCAGAGAGAAAAGTGTAAGAGCGAGAGTGCTGTAAAGAATTCTTTAAATGTTTATTTTTATAACGCGCCGCGCTCCCTGTCAAAGAGAGAGCGGGTCTTTTACCTAAAACGCGCAGTCACCTGTCCTTTGAAAAATGCCTGTGAAAAGAAAGCAGGCCGACTGAGAAGTGGAAATGTTCCGGGTATGTTTATAGGTCGTGGCCTAAACTATTTATTTTCAGGCACCCAGTGGACGCGCGACAACGTGGAGCCTACTTTTCGCTCACTTGAAATGGGAGATGTTGGTTTAAGATGGTTGACGGTGACACTTTCATTTCGTTTTTCACGCCGAATGATGCCTAAAAGAAATTAGTCTTCTTCGTTCGAGGGGTTCGTGCAAAGTTTATTAAGTGTGTAAATAATGTGAAAATGTCGCTAGTGAATTCGTGTTTGCGTTTAATTTTCATATACGAGTGATATTAACTTGGGGCGCGAGATAAATACCCTCACTCAAAACCCACTCCCCGAGCGCTGGCGGCTTTGGTTCCCTCATAAATTATTATGCATTTTATCGCGTCGCACTGGATTATCAAATTAATTATAATTTTGGGCTAAAAACTTTATTAATTAAACTAATAAGGTGACTTACAGACTGAAAGTGTGTTTGTTGTCCACAACATATTATTCAAATGCGAATGATAAATTAGAATGTGTTCGATGTTGCCCTCGCTTTCAACTTAAGCCTATTATTAAGGGCCTGCTAAAATCTACAAGTGAAGTCACTGTCAAAAGTTATTTATTTTCCCATTAAAAGTTTCTTTCTGTTCGGCAGAAATGACTTTTATTTTTTCCTTCTTTCAGAAGTCCAGCGAACTACTCTGGTCTGGCCTCGTATTGCCAGATTTCGCTTATGAAAGTTCTCATTTGCCGTTTGCTTCTTTTACGGTATTTTTTGTGGCGGCGTTTGTATTTCAGGAAAATTGGTTTTGGGAGGTCGATAATTAGAAAATAAATAAAAAAAGCAATCTTCAAATTAATAATCGTCTTGACCATTATCTTAAATATTTTTTTTTTATCGATATCGATAGTTGTATAATAGAAGAGAAAGTACATTATAAAACTTAAAACTAAAATTTAAAATACTAAATACTTACTAACTAAAACTAAACTAAAGGTAAAAAATCTCTCCCAGATCGCCGCCAATGGGAAGGGTGCCCAGAAGGCTGGCAGCATTGCCACGTTGTATGGCAATGCTGATTCGCTGAGCGAAGTATTGGCCAGCCCTCTGGTCACGGGAGGCCTCTATAAGGCGCGCCGAGAGATCTTTATACAAATGGCGCGCGCTAGGCCCCCAAGTCCCCAGAGTTTCGACCCCAAACGCCTCAAATATGTAACTAGCTCCAAGGGAACTATATTTGCGGCGTTTTAGGTCTTCTGCTGAGGCCGCGGCAGAGCCAGCAACATTTTGGGTCCTTGAAAGATGGGTCGGTGCAAGGGTATCCACACAAGTGGCGTCCCATACTAAAGGCCGACCCATCCGCCAAGGAACCAGTGTCAGACCGTCGGGCCTCTTACCATCGTCCCTAGCCAGGCCGTTAGGTTCCAAGACGGCCGGCACTTGGACGCTGACAAGTGCTCTACGGATGACATCATTAATGCTGGCGTGGCGCGGTATACGACCCGCGCTTCTGCCGCATGAT